>VDFB02216216.1:0-10103 GCA_007258455.2 Sequoia sempervirens
AATGCCCAATCCAACAATCCCCAAGATCTCAACAACACCTAATCAGATCCCAACAAGGGTACCAACATCTTACATGACCCTCACAATGGTACTTCATCACACTCCAACACTGAGAATCAGAATAACTCGCCACATGGAGAAGAGAGCATGGTTAATCAACCTGAACTCACACTTGAGGAACATTTTAGTAACCTCGCCAATGTGCAAATGACTGATTGTTTGCTTGAGAAACATGGGGAAGAAATCTTGGCCCACTTAATTGAGAAGGGTGTTAAACCCCCCTCCAATGTTGACTTGTCCAAATATAGGGGTACCCCATCTAACATACTCCAAGAGTCCCAAAATGCACCCGAAGGTTCATACTTCTCCAATGTTCCTCCAGTCGAGGGTTGGCACCAACCTGAATTTGGCAATGTCGTTCTTTACCAGGTTAATTATCCCCCACACGCTTCGACCTCAGCTATAGGTGGACCTCAAGGGCCTGATCCCAATAATCCAATTGCTTATGGCATGCCACAAAATGTCCCACAACCTCCGCCATTAACATTAACCGCACCCCCTCCTTCGAACCCACCTACAGTCAACATTGGGGGCACCTCCTTTGCTACATCGCTTCCGCCTCCCGGGACCACCAACATACCACCTCAACAGGTTCACCAATCTACCATTCCACCTCAATTACCTCCACAAGGCACACCCCAGCTGAACATTTCGAGCGGAACCCAACAACCCCCTTTACAAAATACGCCTATGAAACCTCCGCCATCTCATCCGCAAAAACTTATACACAATACTTTGGCCTCTTCACAACAACCATCCTACCAATCAGAAGGCAATCCATCTCAACCTACTGTCCAAACCATATCTCCCTTTCTCGCGTCCCTTTTACGTCCAAAGGTCCAACCACAACATAATATCCCACCTCAGTCCATACAACACTCGACGCTACAACAACCTCCACAACACTACTATTATCATAATCAACAACAATTTCACCAACAACCGTTTCATGTGACCTCCCAACAATCACAACATAGCCAATACCCCCAATACCAACAAACCAACGCGCAACGTCCCATCCAAGTTTCCCAACAACCTGCCCCACACTCTTATCAAACAAATCCATATTATGCCCCACAACAACCCCCATGTCAACAGAATCCCCCGTCTTACCAGCAAACCATGTCATCATCCAATCATCCAAACCCGTATTTCAACAATCCGACGCCCCTTCAACAAGATCCTTCATCATTCTATCATCAATATCCCCCCAACCCACCACCAGCTAGCTCAGACTTGTTGGAGATCAAAGCCGCACTTAAGGACCTTCAAGCCGGGTCTACTAAGCAATCATTCAAATTTGAAGATATATGTCCATATCCGTTTGATCCCTCCATCTCGTTGATCCCATTTCCTAAACATTTTGAGATTCCAAAATTCGACAAATACAAGGGAGACAAAGACCCTAAGGCTCACTTGCAGGAGTTTTATGCACAGTGTCAAGAAGTCATGTACAGTGATAACTATCTCTTGCGCCTGTTCCCACGAAGCCTAGCAAGCCATGCCCTAGATTGGTTCATGACTCTCGAAAAGGGGTCTATAAAAACTTTTGCAGACTTATCAGAGCAGTTTGTATCCTACTTCTCTTTCAATTTGCAAAAGGATACAGACACCTTAGATCTCCTGAAAGAGAAACAACGTGATGGAGAAACCTTTACCAGCTACCTCCAGCGGTGGCGTGCATTAGCTAGTCGAATGAAGAACCCTTTGAAAGAAAAGGACATGGTCACTCTTTTCATGGAAAACTCTCATCCTGACATGGCCCACAACTTTAGACTACATTGTGTCACCACTTTCGCAGAAATAGTGGAAAAAGGACCTATCCTTGAACGTACCCTTATTGCCAAAGGACACATCAAAATACATAGTCATGATAAAGAAAGGTCATTTGGAGATAAACCACGGTTCTGGAATAAGAACAAAAATGCGGTAAATGACGGAGTGACAGACACCAAACATGTCCAAATAGCTAATGCATCCCAAAAGCAATAGCAGTCTATACCCAACGCCATATCTGTACCACAGGGGGCACCTCATCCCCCTCAATAGTCAAACCAAAAAAATTAGGGGAACACCAAACGTCAGTACGCCCAATTGGGTGAACCCCTGAGTGTTGTTTTTAATAAATTGCTACAAATCAATTACCCCATCACATACCCTGTCACCAAGCCATTTGACGAGTCTAAACCCAAGCCGACATGGTTTAAAGAAAATGAGTATTGTGACTTTCATAAAATCAAGGGACACTCTTTGAATAAGTTTCAGGGTTTAAAAAATTATGTCCAAGATCTCATTGATCGAGGAGATATCAAGATTGACCCCACCCAACCTTCGTCGTCTAATGCTCAACTGCAAATCTATCAAAATGCCTTCCCAAACCATGGTCAAGGCCCTAGCACCTCCAACAGTAATCCCCAAAACAACAGCACATAATGTGAATTACAAGAATGTGCCTTTCAATTATGAAGGTGTTATTCATTACATTGAGCAGGTGGAACCACGAGTATCCATGATACACATTAAAGCCAAAGACCCTCAATGTGCTGTGACTACATGACGAGCCTGCATAACCATCCCTGCAGCCTTTGCACCCATCCAACCCACTCCTGTAAACTCTCAATATAACATCCTTGATCACCTGAGGAATACCCCCGCTCATATATCCATTTTGGATTTGCTTAAGTCTTCCCCAGTACATCAAGAGATCCTCAATAGAGCCTTGCAGGAGACCCACATACCAAATGACATCGACCCCACACAATTCCAAGCTTTGGTGGGACACCTGGCTTTATCTCTATCACCTCCATTTCAGCCAAGACAACATGCCAAACATCAATGTCCACCACAACCGCCCCCTACATATCGAAGTCATAGTCGCCCGTCATAAAATAAAAAGGGTTTTGGTAGATATTAGCTCTGCCCACTCAATTTATGTACTTTGAAATTCATAAAAGCGGGTAGAGATTATCTCCATGAGACCCTAAGCAACCCGGTCAATTACAATCCAAAGCATGAGCAATCTTGAGAGAGAGAACCGGAAGGAATCATCAATTTTCCTATCCAAGTGGGACCAGTGCTCCAATATACTACCTGTCATGTCCTTGATCTAGACTTACCGTATAACCTCCTCCTTGGCCGCCCATGGCTCCATGCTATGCAAGCCGTCCCTTCCACGTACCATCAATGCCTCAAATTCCTAGTCAATGGATAAGAGATCACCATCTATGCCGACCCCCAGCCCAGGTTTGAGATCTTGTCGGCTTTAGAAGCATCTTTGTTTGCATTATTGTCTGGGGTCGAAATGGGGCATCGAGTCATCATCCTCCAATCCGTCATCTACCACCGTAATCACCACTCCATCCTCTGCCACTAATCCTTTGGTCACTAGAGTCCAGATCATTGACAAAGGGTGCGGTGAGTATGAGATGCATACGGCTCTCAATGTAGCCACCATGCCACCGTCACCACATGAGTACGGTCAACCTTCACATGCCACACAAAAGGAAGACAAGATCATCACCTTCAGTGGTAAAAATATTCCTACTACCACTTTCAGATCTCCGAGTGTCAAGGTCGATGCACCAGAGGAAGACATAAGCCAATGGGTATACCGAGAAGAGCCCGAACCAGAAACTCCTCTAAAGAAATATTTTCAAGAAAAGTATCCTTGGCCAACAAAATTCATGGAAAAGCATAACTATCAAGGTAGAGGCCTAGGAAAAGAGGAACAAGGGCGGTTGCAACCCATTGATACACCACAGTCACCAAAGAAGGTAGGAATTGGGTATGACAGCAAACAGAAAAGCCTCGCAACATCATCTAATACTTCTCATAGTATCACCATGGATGAGGGCTCATTGGCAGACATACCCGTGGAGGAATCCATCATACATGCGTATGATGATGTCAATCACAACTGACTTGCCGTCCATGTATTCGAGATGTCTATCCGTTTTCACCATCAGCCTATCCCTTTGCCACCTTTTGAACTCATTGGTGGGACCTACATAACACCACAGAGTCGGTATGTACGGAACTATGCCGTCAACCTTATGGGATTGGGGGGAAGATAGACACTCCGATGTGAAAAATAAAAAATAAGAAAAATAAAAGAGTTCATCTGGTAGAAAACCTCCCTGGGTACTTCTTTGACCTAGAAAATAAAAATAAAGGGCATCTAATGCGTGAAAACCTCGAAGAGAGCAGCTGAAAGATGGAGATGTTCATCTTCCTTATGGGAACTCGACTATCTTGGATCATCCATCACGATTGAAGAAGCGCCAAAGAAGTTAATTTAGAATTTGTTGATAGTCGAAGATCACCTATGTAGCCAAGTCACTCTCGAACAAGAGTATCAATCTTTGTCTGATTACTCCGAGAAGGAATCATCAATTTTGCCTGGTCATACTCAGACATGCTAGGCTTGGACCCCGCTTTAGTGGTCCATCACTTAGACATTCACCCAGATGCCAAACCTGTCAAGCAAAAACTCTGTAAGATGCATCCACAAGTCGCATTGTTGGTTAAGAAGGAATTAGAGAAGTTACTGGATGCGGGTTTTATCAGACCAATTGACTACTCCGAATGGATCTCCAATATAGTTCCAGTTGCCAAACCCAATGGAGATATGCGGGTCTGTATAGATTTCAGGGATCTCAACAAAGCCTGCCCAAAAGACGATTTCCCTCTTCCTAATATTGACATGTTGGTCGACCTAACAGCAGGGCATGAGATGTTGTCCCTTATGGATGGCTTCTCCGGTTATAACCAGATCCGAATTACACCTGAAGACCAACACAAAACTGCCTTCACAACTCCCTGGGGCACCTTTTGTTACAATGTCATGCCCTTTGGTCTCAAAAATGCGGGGGCAACGTATCAGAGAGCCATGACAGTTATCTTCCATCACCTCATCCATATCATCATGGAAGACTATGTTGATGACCTATTAGGGAAGTCCAAAACACGAGCAGAACATCCGGCCATCCTGAAAAAGATATTTGAGCGGTTAGAGCATTATAAGTTGCGGCTGAATCCGAAAAAGTGTCTTTGGGGTCACGTCAGGGAAATTGTTGGGTTTCATAGTCTCTCGCAGAGGTATTGAAGTTGATCCTGCCAAGGTAAAGGCTATTCTGAACATGCCGCCTCCACACAATCTAAAGCAGTTAAGAAGCCTCCAGGGAAAGATGCAGTCCATCCGTCGATTCATCGCCCAGCTCGCAGATAAATGTCAACCATTTACCTATCTTTTGAAGAAAGATTCAACCTTCCGATGGACTCCGCAGTGTCAAATGGGTTTTGATAAAATCAAAGAATATTTAGCTCATCTGCCAATTTTGATGCCACCTATTCCAGGAAAACCCCTCCTGCTTTATATCTCTGCTACCTCAGTTGCACTAGGGGCATTATTGGCGCAGCATGATGAGTCACTCAAGGAAAGGGCAATCTACTACATCAGCCGAACACTAGTTGGCTATGAGTTAAATTACTCCCCTATGGAAAAAGCTTGCCTAGCACTGGTTTTCAGTACACAGAAACTCCGCCATTACATGCTCAATCACCTAGTCAAGTTAATTGCTAAAATTGATCCCTTGAAGTATCTATTATCTAGAACCACTTTGACTGGCCACATGGCCAAATGGATCATGCTTCTAAGCGAATTTGACATAGAGTATGTAGAGTGAAAAGCCATAAAAGGACAGGTTATTGCTGATCAATTGGCTGAAGCACCATTGTGAGATGTTTACCCTTAGACGAATTCGGGATGAAGAAATCTACACAGTGACAGAAGCACCGACTTGGACGTTATATTTCAATGGCTCATACACCCATAATGGATTTGGGGCAGGAATTCTATTAGTCACCCCTCAAGGTGACTACATCCCAAAATCATTCAGGATAGCATTTCCCTGCACCAACAATATGGCGAAATATGAAGCCCTCCTCACTAGCCTTAGAATTGCAAAACAATGGCACATTACACATTTGAAAGTCTTTGGGGATTCCTTGTTGGTTATCAAACAAGTTAATGACGAGTTCCTCACAAAGGATGACAAAGTACATTTACCCTATAGCATGGTGGATGATTTCAGAAATATTTCACCTCCATCTGGTTATTAAATCCCTCGGGTGCAGAATAAAGTAGCAGATGCCATGGCCACTATTGGTTCTTTGATTGACATGCCCAAGGATCGAACAGAGTGTGAGTTTCTTGTCGAACAATTGTTAATCCCTGCATATGATGTTCCTGACACTGACATGGTGTGTGATATTGTAGGTCCTGCCTCCCCGTGGTACCAAGACATATACACTTACCTCCATGACAATACCATACCCCCAGAACTTACACGCAACCAACGTAAATCCTTTATCCATCGTTCATCCCGATATATCATCGTTGGTGATACGCTTTATCGTCGCGGGTATGATGGAATCCTCCTAAGATGTCTAAATGAGACCGAAGCTCAAACGATACTAACAGAAGTACATGGTGGTATTTGTGGGGCTCACTCAAATGGTATGGCTCTGGCCAAAAGAATCTTACGGGCTGGATACTATTGGCTGACCTTGGAACACGATGCTTGCGACTTTGTCAAGAAATGCCTCTCGTGCCAACAGCATGCGGATTTGATTCACGCTCCAGCTCAAGATCTTCAGCCTCTCCTAGCACCATGGCCGTTCTCTCAATGGGGTTTCGACTTGATTGGCAAGATTCACCCACCATCATCCGACGGCCATACATTCATCATCATCACAACTGAGTATTTCACCAAATGGGTGGAAGCAATGCCACTCTCACAAATCACCGGTACTCAGGTTTCTAAATTCATCCTCTACCATATTCTCTGTAGATATGGTATCCCATCCACCATCATTTCTGATAATGGAAAGCCATTCAAAAATCAAGCCATGAAACACCTTTGTGATACCTTCCATATTCAGCATCGTTGGTCAACACCGTATTACCCCCAGGGTAATGGTCAGGCGGAAGCGACCAACAAAACCCTCATCCATACATTCTCAAAAGGTGGTCAATAACACTAAGCAGTTAACATGCCTTACATCCAGCCCTACGGGCATACCGCACATCTATCCGTACCCCAACAGGCGCCACCCCATACTCTTTAGTATATGGCGCAGAAGTCGTCTTGCCAATCGAAGTTGAGCTCCCCTCATTGAGAATTTCTTTGAAAAACCTCATCAGCGAAGAAGATGCCCGCGTTGCACGCCTTGCCCAGCTGGAGTTACTAAATGAACGTAGAATACGGGCCTATGATCACCTACAAGTATACCAGAATCGCCTTAAACGTCATTACAATAAAAAGGTCCATCCCAGGCAATTCCAGATTGGTGAACTTGTGCTCAAGGAAAATCACCGCACTCAACAAGACCGTGACAAGAAAGGAAAATTTGAGGCAAATTGGCTAGGGCCGTATATCATAGCTGCCAAATATGGATTTGGAGCCTATAGGTTGGCTACTCTGGACAAAGATCCCCTTGACGAACCTGTCAATATTCTCCATCTAAAAAGGTTCTACGCATAAGGTCCACTTGGTCTACCCTATCAAAACAATCAAAAATTCAAAAAATTCAAAAGAAAAATTTTAATTCAAAAATTCAAAAAATTGAAAAAATCAAAAAATAAAAAAAAACCAAAGTGACAAAATCCAAAATAGTAAAGAGAAATAAATCAATTCCTATGGTGAAAACCACCTCTTGGTGGTGCCTTGATAAGTATGGATGAGTGAAAACACGGTAATGACATCATCCATGAGGGCTTAATCATTATCTGGCATCTAGTTACTTTATGTTGTCATCCGCACTTTCATCCTCACCCACATCAGCCTAGGCCGCTTGGTATTTGTTGATTGAGCATTGGACGACTCACCTTACCGATCCCTCATTCTGAGCTTCCTTATATCCCACTTTGAGCTTATGTCTTTCGTCCGTCGGTCCATGTCATCATATAGGATCATCCATCGTGTCGGTCTCCATCTAGATCTCATCCTCTTGTCCCACTTCCATCTTCTTGTCGAACTACGTTGCCCCTTCGCTTTCACGTAGGCAAGGTTGGTCATTTGATCCTCCCCCGGAGCAGTTGTCGGTCGCGTCTTGTGTCCATCATCAATCACCATTGTCCTCTTTCCGCTTTATCCATGGTCCTTTTCCATGAACTACGAGGGCTCTGCGCTTTCACGTAGGCAAGGCTAATCTCTGATCGGCCCCCGAGCCCCTAGGTCTTTAGGTTGTGTCTTGTCTCCCCTGTGGTTGTGTCATCAAGCTATGCCTTTATCTCGCTGGTTCTTAACAAACAAGACCCATTCGTACCAACAAATCTAAATAATTTTGAATATCCTATATCATACCGATCTTTTCATTTAGTATCCATCATAGGTCTTAGTAGGATACATCCTTCCTAAACAGACCTCATCAATTCCATCTATCCCCTTTGATCCTATGGCAATGGACATTTGAAATTGATTGTGATCTTTTGATACTTGTGGTTTTTGTTTATCATTTGAGCTCCCTATAATCACTTGTCAAGGCCGCCATGATCCATCATATTATGGCGTGCTTTGACTGGTCCACATAGGGACATATCTTGATCTTTTCTTTTGTTTTGTCTTCTTGGTTGTCCCACATAGTACCCCCCAAGATCCTGGAGGTCTTGTGTTATGTTGGGGCATCCCTTCGTGCTTGTGGTCATCTCAATACCGGGCCCAACTAAAGTCTTTCTTTGAGACTTTGGGGGTATTGGGATAGCCTTCTTGTCTGGCGTGTTTGTCTCATGCATTAGACACTGATCTACCTCAGTCCTCTATACCTTGGTGTGTCGTGTCTTATGCTATAGCAAAAACTAGTGCTCCAAAGATGATAAATTGAATTAGGATTGCATTTTTCATAATCATTGCATTCACACTCACTATATGGTTTTGGTTGTGCAAATACTTGCCCTCATTCTCTTCCATTCTTCTCAGGATACTGATACCTTTTGACAGATGCCAGACTACATCCATCACCACGTACCCACCTCCACTTACCCTACCAGTTCTTATTAGCACTTATAGCCGAGTATTGTCCATGCCTCCATTGCCACCTACATCACCACATGTTAGGTCCATATCTACATCACTACCTGCATCACAAAATATTAGACACATAATACATCATATCCTGCATATATAAACTATTCATACAAAATTCATCTCACACATAGACATACACGACAAATCTGTCCACTAGGCATCCATATATCTAAATCCTCATAAATCCCGTAGGTACACATAACATATCACCATTACCATGCATCCATAAAATAAGCACATATCTCCAATCATCCATAAACATAGCATAAATAAACATAAGCATGATCATTCATCTAAAATCATTAACATCCCAACCATCTAGGTGAACATTTCATGAATACGCGCATAAATAAACCAACACATGAGCATAAATAAATCACTGCATCCATCCACGAAAACATATAATGACATATACATATGCATATAGTCCTCCATCATAAATAGAAACATACTATATGGTGCTAATAAGAACTGTCTCATAACAAAATAATATAACATGTGTCACATATCCATCATACATATATTTGTCACATGACAAAGTACAAAATCCAGAGATATAAAACATCCCTGATCTCTGTCAATCCATCCTACACAGTCCATCCTGCATCTGTCAAAAACTTAGTCACCTCCCAAATGAACTCCCCACGTCTGATCTCTGTGGAGACTCAGGTCCTGCCCCTCTACCTGGTGAAAAACCTGGTGAATCACTGTAACCACGAGTCTGTGTCCCCAATGACTGGGATGGCGCTGGCATCTGAGGTGCATGCCTGGTATAACGGAATCTCCACTGTGTTGGATCAGAAACCACATCATAATATGTTGCCATCTAGAAACCTGCCTCTCTCGTGCTATCCTCTCTTTCTGCCACCTGGACCTGAGCGGCATTCTGCTCATGTCGATACCTATCTCGGTCCCTGATGATAGCCCTCCTCTCCTGCTCCCATGCCTCCTGAGCTA
>VDFB02216218.1:0-23508 GCA_007258455.2 Sequoia sempervirens
TTAAAAAGAACAAGTTGTTACGCTTTATTCATATATTTTTAGGGATAGCATCACTTGAGGTCCTTAAAAAGAATCAAACTTCTATGAAGTGTATTTTGTGCATTCAATGATTGGAAGAATGAATTACGGACGTCTTTCCCTACTTTACCATACTTTGGTGATACTTTGAGGTGTGAGAGTAAATGTATTTTAATTTTGCACCTTTATTTTAAAGCATACAATTTTAGAGGGCCTGCCTAATGAGAAACATCCCATGTTGGAAAACTCATAGGTGACCCAAGCGGTACTTTCATTCTGGACTGGTATATAAATAATTTGTGGCTGTGAGGGATGTTCATCATCCCATAAGGTGCTACTGGCCTATGCCAACATATTCTCCCTTGGTATCCTCATGATGCGTAAAAAATTGTAAGGGCTAGAAGGTTTGTTAATTGAGCAAAATGCTACATGTATAGGGGCCCAAAAATAATATCCCTAGAACATTACTAAGATCCAATTTTTTTAGAAGGTACCCCTTTATCAAAAAATATTCTTTGAAAGTTGTGCATCAAAATTTACTTCTAAGAAGTTACTTTCCAAGTCTGAATTTAGGCCCATACCATAATTCACATGTAAAATCATCCCTTTGGGGCATGAAGTATGCCTACCTAAAAGAATGGTTTCTATCCACTAGGGTTGTAAATGCCTTTTTATGTTAAACTTTCCAAATACATTCAAAATAAATTAGAAATCAAATTATGTGATTGATCTAAAAAGAACACATCGAAAAAAACACTAAACATGATGATCAAAATCACAAACCCTTTGACTTAGTGTATGTGTGTAAAAGAAGCCCTATATTTGCACTCCTTGATAGTATTTTTCCTTAAAGGTTTTCAAATATTCAAGTTTTTTAGTTTAGGCTATATTGATCAAAGTAAACATTTGGGAACTATGGCTTGGGTGTCATGATTTCACAACTAAAGTTATAGACATGAAGGTCACACAATTCCATTCTTTTTGAGTCATTCTAAGTGTTGTTGTAACACATACTCCAAACATAGTGAAATTAGGAAAAAAATCAACTCAAACTTGCAAAAATCTAGAGAAATATTGCTCAAACTAGAAACAAAACACACAAAGACCACCTTTGCACAATACTCCAACGTAGTTGCTACATTTTTTTGGAATAGTTGCTAAAATATTATTGCATTTTCTCTCTATCCTAAAAACTTCATTGATGAAAAATAGTTGCATTTGATAGAAACTGAGCACTTACTATGGGACCCACACACATGCTTTTATTTCCTTGCATTTACTTATGAGAAACCAACACACTTGCCACTAAGATGCTCACATTTTTCCAAGAATCTTTCTTTTTCCTGGCCAATTATTACATCTAATAGAAACACACAAAAGATGCACTTTCCTTTCTAGCTCGCACTTGCTTCTCTAAAATCCTAACACTTGACACATTTCTTACCACAATTGATAAATTTTGCCACTTTCTCTCACAATCTTGTGCACTTGCTCAGAAACTAGTGCTTTTGCTTTATCCTACTAACAATTGGGAAAAAAACCAAAGTTGTTTATAGGATCATTGTTAGAATGAAAACAATTGGAAAACTAGATAAGTCATATAGTACCTCATCCATTATTTCCATACTACTTGTTAAAAATCAAAATTAAAAAGTCCATTGGGATCATTCCTTCACTTAGATGTCTATGATATCAAAAGTTACTTTGGACTCACAGGAGTTCAAGTAATCTTTCATGTAACATATCCTCTAGACAAGGAAGTGAAATATCGATGCTAGTCCTTCAACATTTTGATTTTTGAAAATTAGCACCATTCCAAAATAGAACTCAAACCTTAGGGTCTTGAGCTTCATAGCAACCATCTCAAAAAACCATTACACCTTATGACCATCTAGTGACCAACTACTCCAATTCAAAAACTGAACCTTGTAGCACCTACCCTCCAACCTAGTCTCACACACATTGAAGGTGAACAAACTGACATCATAACCAGTTTAAGAACCTTCATATTTGAGAAGAATGAACATCGAACCAGTAGATAAACGTAGCAAAAATATTAGATGAAGAGGAAGATAAAGAGAACATAGCAACTAAAAGACCCATGTTACAACCACTTGCATGGAAATAGACATACATCCCTCATTCTTTACAACAAGAGAGAAATCCTTAGATCTGACAAGAGAAAAATCCTTAGGTGAAAATCCATTTTACAACTTTCAAAGAACCAACCTAGAAATTTTCTTGCAAAAGGGTACATCCAAAGAAGGTATTTCATCCACCAAAATACACTATAATTTTTCTATCTATGCTTTGCAACAATAGGCCAAGTATTTTCTAGAAGCTAGGAGTCACAAAATAGTCACAAAAATCTTGACAACTATTTATTACAAATACAAGATAACAACACATGAAGAACATGGAAATGAACAAAAACAACACCAACATCCCACCAACAAACACCACAAACAATGGAAGAGACTCATGAGGATATAAACCAAGTGACCTTATGATAGGGTATTGAGTATCGAAACATCCCCAAAACATGTTGATCTATTACCCAAATCACTCTTATCAATGTTCACAACATCAAATAGGGAAACAACATCAAGGGTTTCAAAATCACCATCAAGGAATAAGTCCAGAACATCAAATTTCCCTAGATAAAATTTATAAAAAGATTGAGGAAATTAAACTAGATCAAAATACAATCTATCATAAATGACTTATTCAAGGCCAGAACATTACATATCCACAACAAATGGACATCATTCCATAAACACCTCAATATCCACATCAGTAACACTTCCAATATCAATAGTATCAAGAAGTTCTGCAACACCAAGGTGTTCCTCAAGTGCAATATCAAAATGTACCTCAATCACAATATCAAAATGTACCTCAAGTGCAATATCAAAATGTACCTAAAACACAACATCAAGGAGTTCTACAAAATCAAGAGAAAAATAATCAAGAAAATCCACAAAGGAAAAATTACCAAACAAGAAGGACAACAAGAGGTAATCATGCACAAACTAGTACAACAAGAACTTATCAAAATCAACAACATTCCAACTTATGGTGAACTAGAATTTAAACTTCCTTGGTATAACAAGTACGAAAAATGTGAGTTCCACAAAATCAAGGGTCACTGAATGAATATATGTGCTACACTAAAACATCTCATCCAAGACCTTATTGATCAATGAGAAATAGCTATTAATGATAATATTTTAAACTCAAAAGTTGAAAATAGTGATCAAGAGCTATCTATTACTGATTACATTGACAATGTGTCTACATCATCTAGTGAACAAAAGGACATACATCAAGAATTTAATCCAAAGCATGAACAAAATCAATCACCCAAGTCTAGCAATGATCCAATTCAAGATATATCGACAACATCCAACCTCATGGAAGTACATATTGATGATCGAGAGACTCTTAATATATGCCCACATTTTGAGAAAATACAAGGATCCTTTACCAACAATCCCTTTTTTGAAATTAATCCATGTGAAGAATGTGATCCAAAGCATATCAAATATAATGCCACAAAAAGTCAAAATCAAGAATCCCTAGCATTAAAATACTACAATGACTTGGTGGATATCTTCCAAGAAATCCAAGGTTTTCCAAAAGAAGAAAAAATCCATATACCAAGCACACATACATCTACCCATGAGATGTTTACTTCTAACAGAAATGTAGATGATCTTCATCCAAAACAAGAGTCTCATACTCTTTATATCATCACCAAGGAACAAGAGTCACCTATACTCTTAACTTCTTTACACATGGTCATAGCACAATAGAATCTATAGACATATCTAAAATTGATCAAGAAGAAGCATTAAGATCAAAATCATCCTCCAATTAGGTTGAATACATCAAGTACGAAAATATGGAGCACGGTATCTTGAAATCAGCAAAGATAATGGACAATCCTAAGTGGATAAGTAGTGGTTATACACTAGTCAAAGAAGCACCAATATATTTTGAAGGGCCATCAAACTCTGATATTTCACATAGTAAAGACAAATATATAAATCAGGAAGTTATCCCACATATAAAGGATCCTAGTGGTGAAGAATCTATCACACTTGAAGATCCATAATAGGGTAGAGAAGGATTAACACCTTGTTTCTAAGGTAAGACATATCCTATAGAAAATAAAAAATTTCAATAGACGCATTATCAAGACAAAGGATTAGGCCTACATGAATAGGGTATCCTAGCACCGGATAAAATTATTGGTAATCCTAAGCATCAAGGTCTTGATTATTCAAAAATTAAAGGGTCTAAACATATTAGGGATACCTCTATAATACTAGGGACAACTTTATCTAATTCAAGCATCAACATAGAGAGCACAAAGATTTTTTATCATGAAATTACTACCAATGCTACAACTAGCCATTTCATGAATCATCATCCACACATATTTCAATCATTTGATTGGGACCAAAAATAAGAGAAAAAGATATACCAAATAAAGGAACAAGTCATTGAAGCAAAAGAATCATTAAAACAAAATGGACAAGAAAAATTCAAATGGATGCAAAATAAAAAGAAAGAAAATCATCCCTATCAAGCTCCATTAGTCAAAGAAACTATGTGTCAAAATAAAAAGGGGAAGTTCATCCATCCAAAATTTCCAAAAATACAAAAGAAAGCTTCAAGAGTGACCTACATGGTATATCTAGATGTTGGTCCCAATTGAATCTCCATATCCATCCATCATTTCTCATCATCCCAAGTTTCAAGAGTAAGAGGTTCCAAACTATAAACCAATCCATCTAAATATCATATCCCTCAACACATTTCACCACCCAAGATATCCAAATCTCGCATTAACCATGTGTTGGCATCAACTCTAAGTTATCACAAGGATTCTAAGGGAACTCTATCACAATGTGCGTATTGAGGTAAAGTTAACTTTGGTATCGAAAAGGAAGATAAGAATTATTAGGCGTTAAATTCAAGTGCCCATATCCTAGCAAAACAACTGCTCTAAGTAGGATATCATTGGCAAGTCATGATAGCAACGACAACCATATCAGCACCAACAACAACTACATCAACACTACTAGGTGGTTCAACATGAGAAAAAATTGTTACCATGATGAAAACCTATTAAACAGGAATCTTGTCTGACATCAAAAATCAATAAGAAACAAAAAAACCAAAAAAATTGTCAAGAGAAAAATTGTCCTCTAGTGGAAACCACTATGGTGGCACATTGGACAATTACCATGATGAAAACCTAGCAAATAGGAATCATGTGTAGAACCAAGAATCTACATGTACCATTTTAGGTGGAAGCATCTCAACTGATCCATAATAAAATCCCATCCATTTTTATCCAAAATCCAACTTACCTTGATCTTGACAAATGTTTGGTGTACACTTTACATTTTCTTATGGAAAAAATATTGACATGGGTCACTATCATTGATCCTATCCTATCCAACATTATCTAAGCCATGAGGAATTTTCCAAAGGGGCATACTATATCTAAACATGTTATCCTATCACAAGATAATCCATCACCTACATTGCTAGACACTAGGGTCAAGTACTTACATTTTTCTTTATAATAAATCTTGATCTATGTCTTCTAGCTCACACTGTGATCTAGGCATTTTCCAAACAATAAGGTGTGCCACATCGTACCCTTCCAAATTCATCCCATCAACAAGGTATCCCACCAATGCATTATCAAGGTAACTGTTGGGTGATCTCACAACATGCCCCAAGACTGAAAAGACTTGGGGACCCAAGTGAAAACATAACTCTTATGGCAAGAGCTAGCAAATTGGAAGATCACTGGAAGTGAAGAGAAGAGAAAATTTTATTTGCAAACAAATTTGATGTTGTTGTAAGGTTCAATAATGCACTTCAAAAGCTCATGTTGTAAATTTCATTATAAAGATGTTCCAGATACCAGAATCTCAGAATGTTGGAGTTCAAGCATGTGGTGAAAAAGTGTACTTGTTCCAGGAGTAGGGTATGTGTAGGATCATCATGGAAAAAATAGGCACTTAAGTGGTGAAAAATTCAAAAAAATTAGAGTTAGGCAACTTGATGTAAAAAATTGAATAAGTTATCTATATTATTTAAAAAATATGTAATAATAGAATATATAGCAAATTGAATGTAGTTTATAAACTACTAGATTTATTATTTTAAAATTATTTGGTGAAAATTTGAAATTTCAAATGCAATAGTACTTAAATTTTAGGGAAAAATAAAGAGTAGGGTTTTTCTAACCACCTAACCACAATAAAATGATAATATTTTTGATTATAAGTAGGAATCATGTCGATGTGAGGCATATTTTTTGTAATTTTTTCCAAGTAAATAATTAATTATGAAATTTTTATTACAACTTTTAAAAATATAAAAATTGTATGTTTGACCACCTTAACTTGGTCAAAACTTCATGAAATTCAATTATTATTTTTTAATTCTATAGTATGTGAAGCATAGAATGTGATGCATGTTTTGAATTCAAAAATGTGATACCGTTTAGAAAGATATATATATATTTCAATCAACCTATCAATCGGGGACTTTACTCGTGATTCAAATAGAAAATAAATAATAATTATTTATTAAATTCAAAGTAAAGCATAATTTATATTGGTGGAAAGCTGAGAATCTCCTTTAAAAACCCTTTTCATTTCATCAATTTTGGGTAAAAAAAACTTGTCAACCACATACCCTACACATATCGATCATATCACCACTTTCTGGCCCATCATGATCCTACACATACCTAGTAATTCATTCCTGGAATGTTCAAATAAAGGAACTTGAAATATAGGAATAATATGTCCACCTGATCACTCCATTAACACAAGAAGTTCCTATATTTTGTTTGAGCTAATTTGTTTGGTTCAAAGAAGAACCCTGATGATTCAAGATCAGCACCTAAAGAGCTTCAATGTGTAATTGGAGTTGACTTTCACTGAATTTTATTATAATTCTCATATTGGTCACTACATTTCATGTGACTTGATTAGATTGGTCACTTAGATTTCCTCTCATGTATTTGTATTAGCCTATTTGAGCCTTGTGTTCTATAAAAGGCTAGAGGATCCTTATTTTTATTTTAAGTTTAGAATTTGTGGATGTTGGAGGAGCATAAAATCTTAAGTTTTGTTCTTTTTTCTTGTTTTCAGAACCATTCTGATGTAAAACTTTTTATGCATGTAGAAATTGATTAATATAAGCTCCTTATTAGATAGCTACATATCTCAGTATCTTTTGTAGCTAGTTTTGTTAGTTTGACTGAACAAGACTGTATGTTGCGTCATTTAAGGGTGCATACATAACCCACTCGGTGTCTAGAAATGAAACACCTCTCTTTAGGAGCTTACACTATTTTATATGTAGTTGTGAAGAAATTAGGTGAAGTATAAAGAATATTGCTCTATTTTAATTGACTCTTTGGGGCATCCATGGAGAATAATTGTGAGAAACTTTTAATTTTTAGTTTTTTTTTTATATTTTGTTTTAGAATAGATGTTTAAATTCTTGAAAATGTTCCAAAATCTGAATGAATGGATGAAATTTTATTGAAAATATTTTGTTTTTCATAAAATTCTTGAATGCTTAATGCTAAATCTACTTAAGTGATTCTAAATAATTTGTGATGTTCATGAAATTCAATAGAAAATCTTTTAGTTTCATGATGCTTGAACTTAATATTTCAATTGAGAATCCAATACCTAAAATATTCAATTCACAACAAAAGTCCCTTTGAGATTAACAAAAATATCACATCAGTACCTGAGAGCCACCCTAGGGCAACCATGACCTGGTTATCAGAGACTTGGGATTGAATGAAAGCCAATTTTTCCTTGTTAATGCATAATCCCCTTTTAGGTTGTCTTTGTTTCATATCTTTCAAGAAGGATAGGATCTTTGTGGTCTTGTTTGTGAAGAATTTATTCACATTATTTTTTGTGGGTGAAATCATAGTCAAAAGGAATTGGTGCTAGAAGGAGGGCCTCTCTTTTATATTTTAGGTTTCATTCTCTAGAATTGGAGAACTATACTTTGAAATACTAGTTCTGAGTTTGGTAAGAAGATTGTAAATGAGAAATTGAATGCAAGGTGGCTTTCAGTATGGAAGTTGAAAAAATTTGGAAAAAATTTAATCAAAAATGGCATCCTTTGAGTTTATTTACTTTTGGAAGAGTCTCCGAGTGTAGAATTCATGATACAACAGATCATGGTGAACTTGAGTGTGAAATTTTTCTAACTAGGGTAATTTTGGCCATAAGTAAAGTAATTTCGTTAACAAAGGAAGTTATAACCACTTAAAGAAAGGAATTGTTAATGAGAAAAACATTTTTCCGTCATGGAATTGGAAATATTAAAAAATTAACAGATACACCAAAACAGTTGGAAAACTGTGATTATTATAAAGAAAATTTTAACGTTTTGCAAGGAGGGTATGTGTAGGATCATCATAGAAAAAATATGGCCTTAAGTGGTGAAAAATTCAGAAAAATTAGAGTTAGGAAACTTGATGTAAAAATTTGAATAAGTTATCTATATTATTTCAAAAATATGTAAAAATATAATCTATAGTGAATTGAATGTAGTTTCTAAACTACTAGGTTTTTTTTTTTTTAAATCTATTTGGTGAAAATTTGAAATTTCAATGTTGTAGTACTTAAATTTCAAGGAAAAAATAAGTAGTTGTATGTCTGACCACTCTAACCACAATAAAATGATAATATTTTAGATATAAGTAGAGGACTCATGTCCGGATGTGATGCATTTTTTTGTAATTTTTTTCCAAGTAAATAATCAATTATGAATTTTTTATTACAACTTTTAAAAAATATAAAAACTCATATGTCGACCACCTTAACTTTGTCAAAACTTCATGAAATTCAATTTTTATTTTCTTAATCCTATACTATGTGAATCATAGAATGTGGCAATGTTTGGCTTCAAAAAATGTGATCTTGTTTGAAAGATATAGATGTTTTCAATCAACCTATCAATCAAGACTTTAGTCATAATTCAAATAGAAAATGAATAATGATTATTTATTAAATTCAAAGTAAAGAAAAATTGGTGGAAAGCTAAGAATCTCCTTTAAAAACCCTTTTCATTTCATCAATTTTGGGTAAAAAAAATTAACGACCACATGCACATACCCATCATATAGCCACTTTTGGCCAATCTATGATACCAGGAAATAGTTGAGAATGTCAAGATTCAAAGATATTTCATCACAAATAAGAAAAAAACATTGATGAATCATCATTCCTCTTATATGTGGAAAAAACATATAACGAGAACGAGCAGGAAACGTGTATATTTTTCTTCAAGTTGAAAATTCACAAGCTATAAAAAAGAAATTTTCCTAATTTTATACTACATACAAAATATCAAATTTTTACTTTTTTATCTCTTTGATAGCAATATAAATAGTGATATATCTTGATCTAACAAAATTCAAAGTGAAGACAAGGCCGAAGACATGAATATTTTCAAAGGGGGAGGAAGCAGAGAAATAGACATAAACATTCATGGAAATGGACCAGGGCTGGAAAAAGGTACAATATGGTTGCATCAAACAAAATGTGTGCAATTGATCTCTAATAAGTTCATTTTCATGCATATGAGCCAAATTATGGGTAAGCACACTTTTGAATTTATGATGTTTAAATGTAGAAAATTTAAGATAATTCATTGTTATAGTAGAATACTGAAAATTTTGATGAGTGAATTTAAAGATAAACCTACTGTAATTTGTACCAAAACCATTGAAGAAATAGCCATAGAAATTGAAGTAAATTGCTTTATTAGAGTAAATATTTTGTTATGTTAGAGTTAGGGTAGTTAGGTTTAGTTTTCTTTTTGTAGGGTTTTGTGTTTGTGTTTGTTTTTTTTTCTTTAGTTTTTGTTCTTTTATTTTTTTCTGGCCTCTACATTAGCAAATTCTGCTTAAACTTATCTTACACATGAGAGTTAATTCAAGCATTTGTAAAATTGAACTGTGGAAGTGAAATAATAAAACCATACACAATAAAACACGCTTTAAAATGTACTAAAAGATATATATATATCCCATATATACATGAGATATCGAAAATCCTTGTTCAAAAAAAAAGTCAAAAGAGTGAGAAAAGTTGTAGATGATAGTAGCCATTTAATTCGATGTGGGAAACCTCTTCCATTAGGGATAAATACCCTATGTAGGAAAGTTCCTAGTGAACTTCAAAGTCTTAGATATGGAGATTAGTAAGAAAAGGCCAAAGTGGAACCACTTCCACTGTGTTCCAAGAATTGGGGAATATCATCCATGGAGGGAATCTCGATGGTGGATGTGTAACAAATTAAATGGTATCCAAATTCTCTATGAATTTAGGTTTCACTATCAAGTTGGTAGCTTGGCGTGAACATCTTCAACAAGTAGCCCAATGTCCATAAGTGATGCTAAAAGTGAGAATCTATATCAGTAGATGTAGCCCCGGTCTGAACCCCAAAGGACAATAACACAATAATTACAGCACAATTTTTTTTTAAAGTAAACATAACATACATGTAATACACATTAAGTCATAACATGAATTTCATTTAAATAGATTCCTTAACACACATCCCTTGGGGTACACGAGGAGTCATTACGCGACTTAGATCCATACAACAACCATAAAGAATAAAATCTAAAGATATAAAGTAAGCATTAACAAATATAACACATACATGATGATCAATGATAAGAAACCATCTGAATACGCAAATACATCATATGCATGATCATCCTAACACATTGAATAACAACTGTCATAGCCAATATCCACACCAAGTTTAACATTTCATTACAGTACAATGTTTAAGAAGTACAATGATACAAAAGTGTTCCAAATATGAGTGAAACCATCACCAGATAGCATGATACAAATGAATAGATGAATACAAAGTATCATAACTGGCTCCAAGACAAATACAACTCTGGAGTTGCCGCAATAGCACCAATCCACACCTCTCAATCCTCAACTGGGGACCCAATGGGGTGCTTGGCACGTTCCACCCGACCATGTGAGTCCGAAGACCCACCCCCCGTGCTAGGAGCTAACAAGAAAGAGACCTCAACCAAGAACATCCAACAGAGAACCACAAGACTCAACGTCATACAAAAGTATCATAACACTCAGAAATTACAATGACATAATCAACCACATCCAAGAGTCACAAATCTCATCCCCTAAATCAAAGCAATAACCAGTAAACAAGTAACCAAAGGATGATCATGAAGCACTTCCAAATCAACTGAAAACATAATACAATTCCAAATTGCACTTAAACAATACAATAACATCATATCACAGTACCATAAGGGTACAAGGTCATAAGTCAAATATCGATGAGATCATACAAAACCACAAGTACACCAAAGCCAAAATAGGGTAAAACCATAAATCATTTCAAACAACTATGTTTCATCAATTCAAGACAAAGAACCACTTCCAGAGGATTTCCAAAGAAGCAACATAATAAGGAGTGTTAGAGGAGAGTGTCATCGCATGGCTTAACATGGATTCTCCAGGCTACCCTATCGCAAGGTGCCGCCTCCATCTACTGACGGATTATCCAGGCAACCCGAGCGCTAGGAGCCGCCTCCATCTATGGTTATCCAGGCTACCTATCTCAAGGCGCCGCTCCATAGGGTTGCTCATGCAGAATCGTTAACCTTTCATGAAGACAAGGTAACGATCTTGCCAACCACGGCCTTCTCAATCCCCTTTAGCCTGTGATAGCACTAAACGGCGGACGAGGCATCAATTATCTTTTTAATGTGATTCTACCCACCCCCTAATTAATTATTTAAATTATCACTTTTTAATTTCACTCTAACGAGGGCTATCCTGGCGCCCCTTTGTGCGCCGACCACCCACTTAGAGCCACTCTCTCTCTCTAGACACTCAAAACATAAAAACCAAAATCCAAGGATTGTATAACATAACAAGAATAGTAGATCACAACAGTGAAGCATGCGAGGCATTACCCATCTCGCTAACAAGTACAACATCAGAGTCTCACAAAGTCTCATACAACCCTTTCAAAATAATGATACCAAAATACTTGCCAGTACAAAGGCACATAGAGAGAAAACATGGACCAACCATAAAAACAAGCCTCTGGAAGACTCTCAAAAAGTTACACTAGGGTTTCCCCATGAAAATCTGACAACAATAAAAGCAAAACCTTGAAGAACTATTTTCAATTCAAATATGATGAGAGAATACATCAAAATAAGATCAACAATTCCCTTAAACAACATCAACAACTTCGATACGAACTAAATCGGACATCCAAGGGAAACCTCTATTTTCTCCTCTCGGAATACCCATAACTCAAAGAACTTTTAATTTGACTCATTAACACTCAAGCAGAACCGTCAATCAAGACAAAGACAACATTAACCAACTTGCCACTTAGGTAAAGAGCAAAAGAAGACATATAGAAATGTAAGTTAAATGAGAGAAAGTCCCTAACTCAAAATCAACTCACGAAAAGTCACATCGAAAGAATCCATAAAACCACACATTCTAATAATATATCCATTCATTCAATAAGAAGTAACTTGAAACATTTTAAAAAGAACATTAGTTTAAAGATCAATCATTTCCAACATTTAAGGATAGCACAATATTGCGAAGTGAAAATAAAATCTAATGGTTTAAGCCATAAGACACTATTCACAAGTATACTCTTTCAAACACAAATATATTCCAATTTACACATTATAACAACAATCTCCCTTCGAAGATCAACCCACTCAAACCAACAATTTGATCCTGATATCAATCACAAGTATTTTCTAGAACTGTTCTTATAGAAACCCCACAAATCAACTATTAAAAGAATATGAGGGAAATTGACTTAGAAAAGATCATCTAATTTTATTCATTTACATAAACCCTTTGTTTAACTAAATATAATTAATCAAAACATTTATCGAATCAACAATCATTCACTAGCCTTTATCGTAATACCCAACTATTTAAAGTTTTCAAATTTATTTACTTCCATTTATCTTATAAATCAATTCTCCCACCTAAACAGAAATAATCCTTATCGCCAATATTATCTACATACATCAACAACATACAAAACTCTACTTTTCATTATTTCTAAGTTAACTATCCCACTTGAAACTAATCAAATTGAGAATAAACTAATCTATCAATGTTACCCAAATTATTAACATAAGGAAACTCTCTCTCTAATCACTTTACTAACCTACTCAATAACATAATACCTAACTTAACTACCTAATAATTCTAATTTTCTAACTCCTATAAATAAATCATTTTCTGAATATAAACACATTAATTACAAAGTCTTAAGGAATAATTCCATACAAGGAAACCATCAAACACATCAACCTTGAAGAACACTATCTTAAAACACTTACAATGAACAGGCCATTGAGACATCTCCATAAATATCCCACAAATAACACCCATCTTAAAACAATTAAATAACACTTAAACCAATAATCAAAACACTTTGTTTAAAACACATTTACTCACACCTTATAACCATAAAGACCTTCCTTTAATTTAAGCATTATTTCAACGTTTTTACCACTTATTTTAACATATCCACTTAATTTAATTAAGAGAGTATTTACTACAAATAATTATATTTAAAATAACTATATCATTTATAAGATAACCAACTCCATCGACTGTTTAATATGAATCCTAATTATAACTTAAAAATGTAATACTAAGATGACAATTCTATAAATTACAACTTTATTATAATCCTAAGGTGACGATACTAATGGATTATTTCACATAGTAGTTTGATAAATAATTATCATTCACAGACTCATTAGATGACAAAAGGTAATTAAAACCATTTAACACTTAATCAGTATCATTTAAATTAATTAACCTATGAACCTGGGATTTATCCTCACTTAAAAATAACTTTATCATTTAACCTTCAAGTAAAAGAAACTATGTAAATGTAGAATCACTTATCTCCTTTAGTGAACCCTAAAACTTAATTAACCATATAAATCGATTTACTTTAACTAAATACACAGTTCATTTATCTACAACAAAATTAAATACCTAATTCAATAATGTTTATTCCGTTAAAATCTTTTGTTAAATAATATTTTACTAAGCAACCTATCGAAATAACCATTTTCACTTTAATTATTTACCTAAAATAAAATTACACTTTTACTTAACTCACTATCTTACAGAACATTCTAACACTCGATTCATATTTTACTTTTACACCACCATAAAATCATAAACAAAACAATTAAAGAAATTATTCATATTTTATAAACATATTATATAAATACGAACCATTTTCTTTTGAATAATACTCATCATACAAATCTACTTATATATTGAAATATCCTCATAAATTCTAAATATATAAAAGACTACCTTCACTCAAATCTTTTAACCTATAATTATGTATCTATACTTGTTTATATAACCATACGCATATATATATATATATATATATATATAAAAGAATAGTAATCAAAAATATATAAATTCAAAATAAATAGAAAGTCACTCATATATGTAATTGGTAATTCAAATGCCCTAACTCAGACAGTTTGACAAAGAAATCAGAGAGGCTATTTAATTCTGTACAATGTTTCAACTCTAATTGTTGTGACAGTGACAGGCTGCCAAGGGTTTCAGAGGAACTATTTAATTTACTACACTTTTGCAAGTCTAACGTTGCAGCTGTGATAGTTTTGCCTATGGTTTCAGGGAGATTTAAAAATTTAGATTACCAGACTATGTGAAGGAGCTCATCTAAGCGCTGTATCCAATAACATCAATTTCTCTCAGCTTCGACTGAACGGAGGTAACTGGCAAGGGCTTGAAACATTGCGCAGACCAAGAGAATTAAATAATCTGCTCATTGGTCCTCAATTTCTTCACTTGAACAATCTGCTCATGGACGGCATCAGAGAAGACACACGAACCAAACTTCCTCCAAGTTTGAGATGGTTACGGTTGTAAAAATGTGAGAAGCAATTAATATTAGAAGGTGAGTTTTGGAATTTGGAAATATCGCCATTTACTTGTATTATTATCAAATCCTGAATGTTCTCCTCAAGACTAAAGAGGAGAAGACAGGTGAGATGCAAATACACGGATTAAGAGAAGGAGAATTAATGTGCAACTGTTCCTTTTAAACGTATTTCTGTTTGGCAGCGAGTTTCCAGGGGTGCGCTCAAGTTTGCAGTTTGGAAATTAAACTTCACCATGACCAATGGAAACTCTCTATCTTATTAACAATGACAATATCTTATTTTCAATTGCTGCAATTGTGATAAATTACCAGAAGAATCAAACGGGTTAATTAAATCTTAAAACTTCCTATTGAGTTCAAGTGCGCAGCTGAGAAGATTGCTGAGGATTCAGGGAGGTTATTTATACTATGACAGATATTTTATTTTCAAGTGCTGGAACTGCGACAGATGACAGAGGAAACAAGCAGATTATGCAATTTTATTTTATTTTAAATTCCCAATTAAGATGAAGCGCCGCAGTTGAGACAGAATGATAGTGAAATCAGAGAGATTATTTAAAACCTCTAAACTTCCTATTATGTTCAAGAATATGAAATGATTCCCGTACTTATACGTTTCCAGAGCAAGATGTTTGTAAGATTCAGACTCAAGACCTGATGTTTTATTAAGGCCTGAAATAGATATGAGTAAAAGATATACATAATTTCTCCAATTTAAAAAAAAAACAATATCAAGAGCATTTATATTGCCTAATGAAAACTGCCAGAGCATTTAGGGCGATATACTGCTGAAAGTGCCTAACCGAAATAATCAAAGAAAGTGGAAGATCAAAGATAGAAAGGAACCTGGCTAAGACGATGCCATGCAATCTTCCTAGCAACACCGCCGGTAATCCACCAAATATTTCGTCGGGGAGGCCAGTCTCAGATTCGATCATAAGGAGAACTCCCTCCAATGTATGGTAAAAAGAAAATTTTAACCATAACGAACCCTCCTCTTCGCGAACTGAAATTTCCTCCCCCTTCCTCTAGAATACTTCTTGTTTAATAATTTGTTTCACGGAGTCTTTTCCACTCCCAACGAGAAAACCGTTCAACTTCTGATAGTTACGATTAAATGCCCGCCACAACCCTTATTTATTATTTTATAATTGATTCTTTAATAGATGAACCAAATAGATCATCTATTAAATATTTAATAAATATTTAATAATTTAATCTTTCTTTTAGTTACAATAAAATATATTTATTTTGATAAATACTTTCACCTTAATTATTTAAACTTAAATACAATTTTAATATTTATTCCTCTCTAATATTTTCTTACTTTTAGATTTATTAATTGAATTTAATCATTAAATGATAATTACTTTTCCTCATCAAATTCGATTACTTTCAATAACTAACTCCCAAAGATAATTAAATTAACGTTTATTATTGAATCTTAATTATTTATTTAATTCCAAACAAGTAACCTTATAATTAAATTAACTTTATTAATCAACTCCAAGTGTATTATTAGTGTTATCTCATCATCTTAAAATTAAATTAAATAATAAAATCACCACATCATCATGACATTACCAACAACAACTTACTTAACATCAACGACGATCAAAACGGAGGGCACTACAGTAGAAGCAAAAGTAGTGGTTGGATGCAACATATTTTTCCCCAAGGACTAAGCATAAATTTTGCACAATGAAATTGGAAGTCCTAATGAAGAAAACCTTTTCAAGCCTTTGTGATGTGATGCTCCCTAAGAAAATATTTTTTTGGTGAAAACAACCTAAACAAATTGGAGTATCCATGGCTAAGAAGCAAATGCAAATGCACAGAGTGGAATTATAGAGATAAAACAAAAAAAAGAGAGAAAGAAAAGTCTGAAGAATTTGAGAAGAAATGCATAATTTATAGAGAGTTGTAAGAAAGTTGTAGTACATAGTTTCCTTGAGTAAATTTTTTTTGGGGAAACCGCAAGCAAGGTGGCAGATGGATAATTATCTTCAGAGTAAAAGGTTAAATAAAATTAATTCTTTACACATATTTGGTGGAAAATTGCTTCGAATTTGAGCAATATGAAGATTTTGAAATTAATAGTGGTCATTTCAAAAAATTTAAAAGAGTTGTATTAATTATGAAGGTGCTTATGTGTGTGGAATACAATGGAAAATGAAGCCGAAAAGGCAGTACACATCATCACTTGAGTAAGTTGAAGAGATAATACATGTTGAATAAGGTGTGTGAATTTAATGAAAAATAATGTGATCGTGCTTCAAGTTAATTATGACATTTCTAATCCATTAATGAAGTGCAGCGTCGTCAAGTCAAAATTACTAGTAGAGATTTTAGTAGTTACCATAAAATTTAATCTGAAGGGTGGTAACTGATGTTTCTAAATTTAGATTTAAGTTTGCTGATTAAGTCTGTCTATTACTAAATTGTAATTTATGTATATTTTTTAACATATAGCGAGCTATAGTTAGCTAGGATTTGGCATAAATTAGTGAAATTGAGCTAGAAATGCACACCTACAGGGAAATATTAATTGATTTTTTTTGGAAGTAGTGAATTGATGAAGGGATTTACACTGAATGAAAAATTAAAAGGTAAACTTCACTACCACTACAATTCCCAACCTAATAGCAGTGCTTCATTGCTCGCAAGTTGATAAAAGAGCTATCATTGAAATATCAAAAGTGAAAAATGAGCTATCATTGCTATATATATATATATAAATCAACTCTTTAGGCTATAAATGCTTGACTAATAGTAGAGCTATGTTTGGGGGAATTATGAAGATAACCTTGTTGAGGCTATGGACACTTTACTAGCAGCAAGGCTCTATCTGTGGTTGGCTTTGGAGGATTACTATATTATGTAGTTCACTGTTAATGAACTGAATATTTTTACTAAGTTCTAAAAACTAGAATTAATCAGAGCACACACAGATGTTTTCGGTGGAGTTTTAATTCTTTATGTTAGAATCTAGGTAAAGGTAGAGGATACAGTTTTAAAATATGTATAAATTTTAATTTACAACAGGTGATTTAATTTCAAGTTTGGTTTAAATTTGGTTTTATTGGTTGCAAGTTGTTGTGTGGTATGACAACATGCCCCAAGACTAAAAATATTTGGGGACCCATGTGAAAAAATAACTCTTATGATAGGATCTAGCAAATTGGAAGATCACTAGAAGTGAAGAGAAGAGAAAGAAAAAAATATTTGGTAATAAAAGTACTTTGTAATGTAAGTGTTTAAGGCAATGGATACCAGGTACCGGAAACATGGGAAAGGTGAAAGGAAATGTTAATTCAAATGGAAGACTTTGGTCTGGTATGAAGGAGTTCAGTATAATGGAGTTCTGGTATAACCAAGGACTAGGAAAGTTAGTGGGTAAAGTTGAATACCGAGTACCAGGTACCAGGTTGTAATGTTAAAGGAAAATGATTAAATTTTAATTTTATCTAATGATTATGGTAGTTCGGTATATATGTGAGGATTTATGATATGCTTAAAAGTGTGTTAATTATGAGACTTTTTTTTTGTATTAACATTTCAATAATGGTTTTATTTAAATGAGATATTATAAATGTTTTCTTTCTTTTAAAGGGATTTCATGTGTGGAATTTGTGATTGCAGCAAATATCGACTGTCATGCAAATTTTGGGTATGGACGGTCACGAAAATCATATTTATAAACAAATCTGATGTTGTTTCCAGGTTTAATAATGCACTTCAAAATCTCATGCTCGAATAAAGTTCATTGTAAAGATGTGCAATATACTGAAATCCCAAGATGATGGAGTTCAAGCATGTGGTGAAATAGTGTACTTGTTCTAGGAGTAATTCATTCCTAGAATGTTCAAATTTAGGAACCTGAAATATAGGAATAATACTTCCACCTGATCACTTTGTTAACATAGGAAGTTCCTATATTTTGTTTGAGCAGATTTTTTTGGTTCAAAGAAGAACCCTGATGACTGAATATCAACACCTAAAGAGCTTTAATGTGTAACTGGAGTTGACTTCCATTGACTTTGATTACAATTGTCCTATTGGTCACTACATTCCACGTGCCTTGATTAGATTGGTCCCTTAGATTTTCTCTCATGTATTTGACTTATCCTATCTAAGCCTTGTGTTCTATAAAAGGCCAGAGGATCCTTATTTTTATTTTAAGTTCAAAATTTGTGGATGTTGGAGGAGCATAAAATTTTAAGTTTTGTTCTTTTTTCCTATTTTCTGAACCATTCTAGCATAAAAATTTGTATGCATGTAGACATTGATTAATATCAGAACTTATTAGATAGCTACCTATCTCAGTATCTTTTGTAGCTGGTTTTGTTAGTTCAATTGAACAAGACTGTATGCTATGTCGTTTAAGGGTGCATACAAAACCTATTGGGTGTCTAGAAATGAAACCCATTTCTTTAAAAGCCTGCACCATTTTATATGTAGCTGTGAAACAATTTGGTGAAGTATAAAGTGGTTTTCTCTATTTTACTTGATTCTTTGGGGCATCCATGGAGAATAATCGAGAGAAACTTTTAATTTTTAGTTTTTTTTTCTTTTGTAGAATATATGTTTAAATTCTTGAACATGTTCCAAAATTTGAATGAATGGATGAAATTTTTATTGAAAATCTTTTATTTTCCATAAAAATTTTGAATGCTTAATGCTAAATCTACTTAAGTGATAGCAAATAATTTGTGATGTTCATGAAATGTGATAGAAAATATTTTGGTTTCATAAATCCTAAACTTAATATTTCAATTGAGAATCCAATACCTAAAATATTCAATTCACAACAATAGTCCCTTTGAGATTAACAAAAATATCACATCAGCACCCAAGAGCGACCCTAGTGCAACCATGACCAAGTTATCAGAGACTTGGGATTGAGTGAAAGCCAATCTTTTCCCTGTTAATGCAAAATCCATTTTTAGGTTGTCTTTGTTCCATATCTTTGAAGAAGGATAGGCTCTTTGCGGTCTTGTCTGTGAAAAATTTATTTGCCATGTTTGCTGCGAGTGAAATTGTTGTCAACAATAACCTTCAAAATAGTTCATCCTAACAACATGGTGTGTCATATGGTACCCTTCCCAATAAACAATTCATCCCAATAACAAGGTATCCCATCAATGCACCACCAAGGTAGCCTTCAAAAAAAAAATCCCAACAAGGTGTATGACCAATGCACTACCAAGGTAACCTTTAAAGATACCAACAACATGGATTATTCCTTTACTCAAAAATTCTAAGATATCAACAGTTGCTTGAACCTCACAGCTAGTTCAAGTAAGATTTTCTGCAACATATCCTATAGAAAAACAAAGTGAAATATGATCAATCCAAGCTATCAATATCTTACACCCTAGGAAAAAGGGAAAAATCCAAAAAAATTAGAAAAAAGATAAAAAATACAAAAAAATCAAAAAGCAAGAAAAATATTAAAGAGAAATAAAATTCTCTTTAAGTGAAAATGACCTTTTGATGCTTCTAGAGTAGATACCATAGTGAAAACCTAGCAAATAGACACTATGTTTAAGTAAGACTTGCATCATTATCTATCGGCACTATCCACAACATCCACCCATTCATCCCATAATAAAACATATATCCAACCATGGCATGTTACTGATTTAGGAAAGGAATCTTGTCTCCAACTGGGGGTAACTTCTTAAAGCTAGTCGTGGATTGGATCTTTGAACATCCTATCATTGTCAAAACAACAAAAGAAAAAACATTTGAAAAACATCATAAATAAAACATCATTGGGTTATTCCTTCACTCAAACAGTCTAAGATATCAACATTTGCTTGAACCCTATAGCTAGTTCAAGTGAATTTCCCACAAAATATCCTCTAGACACAAAAGTGGAATATCAATCCAGGTTAACTATGTTGTTTGAACCTCAAAAATAAGTTTATGCTTTGAGTCAACTGGTTGAACTACATGGTCTCTGTGTGTACAATGTAGGAAAGTCTTAATATCCCCTGGTACCCTACGTCAGTCCCCTTAGGTTTCTATCATGCTTTATTTCAACTTATTCAAAAGACACAAAATCCAAAAATAGTAAAAAAATTCAAAATATAGAAACATTCACTAAAGAGAAAAAATCACATTCAAACCAAGTGAACTGTAAGCCTCTGCGTGTACAATGTAGGAAATTATTAATATCCCTTGAGACCCTAGGTTAGTCCCCTAAAAACAATAAAAAAACATCATAAAAACTTAGAAAAAATAAAAAAGATCCTAACCCTATCATCAAAATCAGGAATAAAACATCACCCATATTAAATAAATCATCGCACTCACCCTTTGACAAAACAAACAAACAAACAAAGCAAACGCCGAAAGCTAGAACCTTCAAGAAAAACAATCACAAAGATTTGATTACAAAATAGACAAAGTATGCTAAATTATTACCTACATATTGTTTTACAACATATCAACAACATCTTGAGGTATGCGTTAATAGATATGTTCCTACGATAGACATGATCAACACCGGATAATAGCCCCACTCTAAACATATATGGCAAGTGATACTGCAACTTATTGTTTTAATCTTTTTGTAGTCTTATTTTTATGATTTATTTTATTGACTCATTCCCAGGATCTCTTGGGGATTTCCATAAGGATTTAGAGAGGAAGGAATGGGGGCAATTGAGCAACATTTTGATTTGTTGTTTGTAAGATATTTTTCTAATACTACCATGGTGAATACTTTCTTTATTGAGTGTATGAAAGTTGTGTTGAAACAATTCATGAAGCAGTTGCATGTTAGGTGTTCTATACCTCTTTATGTGATTGGTCCTAAAAGTTCTAAACACAACCCGACTATATAGTTTTAAAAAAAAAATTGTATATTTGGTATGAGAAAAGATACTCTTTGTTTGTAGATTCAAAGTCCATGCAATGGATACAAAGTCACTTGGTCATTAATACCCTAGTGCATCATATATGTTTGCTACATCAAACAAGATTGTTCAAAATTATCAAGTCTCCAAGAAAAGCAAAAGCAACATCATCAACTACTAACAACATTAAATTTCTATCCATCATCAAAAATTTCTTCTAAGTTTTTAGGTCTCAAAAATGCAAGTTTTTAAACCATAACAGGGTGCTAGTTTCTTAATATGTTTTTGGCTAACGAACAGGGTGAATATAGTTGATCACCCCCTACTCTTTAAGCTCTACTAGACCTAGGCGAGTGTACACAAGTAATAAGGCATATTCAAAGTTTGAATATGGTTTCTTAATTGGGGAAATCTACTCATAATGGCACATGGGTGCGAAGTAGATGCAAGGCTTGATGACTAATTCCTACTGTATGCTTTGAGAATAAAGTGTCTAAGTAGATTTTGTCCGAGATTTGTTCCAAAATTGACTAGTGCCTAATCTATTCAATGAGTGGAGTTGAAAGGTGGATGATAGTGATGGAGACAAATATGTATGATAGGTAATCCTATTATTCAGCTTAACTCTAATTTTTGGGAATTTTTAGATGTTTTGCATCTTGTGTAAACATGTAGGTTTGTTTGTTATAGTACTCTTCTTCATAGATCTAAGTGTTATTCCCTCAAATTATTGTGATGATATGAAAGGAATTTTAATTATTTTCTTAAGGGAAACCAATCAGAGTAACTATCTTAAAAGGATTTTTAATCCCTAAGGGAACCAATTAAAATTAATTAACTGAAAGGATTTTTAATTCTCTCTCACCAGAACCCAATCTAGACATTCACACAATAACAACAAATGTGTCGTGAAAAATCATATAGATTCAAATAATTTAAGAGAACCACTTTGGAGAAAACCCAACAACATATAACAGTGAAAATCCACACAACAATTGAACATTGAAAATAGATCACCAATTATAAGTAGTCTTCTCCATTATATTGCTTTAAATGATATACATTAATAACAAAAGTCTTTAAGATATGGAAATGGATGGATGGAAAATGTAACCTATCTACTTCTACTAATGGCAGTGATAATGAGATAGTGATCAAAACTAGACCTTGGTTTCCCCTTTTATATGGGAACCAACAAGCTACAAGTCCCTTTACAAAATGAGGTGATGTTTCAAAATTACACTTCTTCACTAAGTGCTTGTTTGATCAAAATAATTAAAGAAATAATCAAGACTTAAGACATTCATACTTTATGAGTTCATTAATCTATGTAGAAGGCCCATGATCATTGATCTAGCAAATCCTTCATTTCCATGATAAACGTCCAAATGCTCTTGTTCTAGTGACCTAATCCTTGGAAGCCAGATATCTCTCCTCCCATTGATATATTATAAAATATGATAGCCATTTGTACTCCTAAATCCTTAGTGTATTTGTGAGATGCACCTACGACCAACTATCCAACAATTCTTTCGTATCATTAACAAGCTTCAAGTATCCAACA
>VDFB02216219.1:0-13312 GCA_007258455.2 Sequoia sempervirens
ATTTGAACGAGAGACAACAGAAGTGGGTGAGTAAGCTTCAAGCTTACGATTTTGACATTGAGTATGTCAAGGGCAAAAACAACATAGTGGTTGATGCATTATCCAGAAGACCTCATTTGAGCTCATTATGTGAGCTTACTGCTGATTGGAAGAATACCTTGCTTGCTGATTATGCCAAAGATCAGTTCGCAACCAGCATTATGGAGGGTACTTTTCATGATGAAAGGTACAAGGTAGTGGAAGGGCTGATACAATACAAAGGGAGAATCTTTGTGGTGGCTGATTCTAAGCTCAAGAAGAAGATTTTGTTGACATTTCATGATATACCACTTGCTGGTCATCAGGGATTCTTCAAGACTTATAGGCAGATCCGAGAAAGGTTTTCTTGGAAGGGGTTGAAGAGTGAAGTTCAGCGATACATTCAGGAGTGTCCTATTTGTCAGATGAATAAAAATGAGCATACACTTCCAGCTGGTCTGCTGCAACCTCTCCCCATTCCCAACCAAAAGTGGGAGAGCATCTCAATGGACTTCATCACTGGGTTACCCAAAGTTCAAGGAAAAGATTGTATCTATGTTGTGGTAGATAGATTGACAAAATTTGCTCATTTCTTTGCCATCACCAGCTCATTTTCAGCAGCTCAAGTTGCTGATCTGTTTTTTCATGAGGTGTTTAGGTTGCATGGGTTGCCAAGAAACATTGTGAGTGATAGGGACAGCAAGTTCCTAAGCACTTTTTGGCAGGAGGTTTTCAGAATGAGTGGTATAGTGCTTACTCCGAGCACTAGTTATCACCCTCAAACGGATGGGCAAACAGAGATAGTAAACAAGTGGTTGGAAGGATATTTGAGGAATTATGTTTCAGAACAGCAAAGGGCATGGGTGAAATGGCTTCACTTGGGAGAATACTGCTACAACTCCTCCTTCCACATGTCGATAAGGATGTCACCTTTCATGGCTCTTTATGGTTATGAGGCCCCTAGCTTTGCGGATTTGGTGTTTGGAGATAGCAAAGCCCCTCTAGCCAAGGATATGTTACAGCAAAGTCAAGATATATTGAAATCCTTGAAGAACAATTTGCAGATTGCACAGAATCAGCAAAAGATGTACGCTGATCAGCGGCGTGTTGAGCGCTCTTTTGAGGTTGGAGATATGGTTTATCTTCGATTACAGCCCTATAGACAGTCTACTCTCAAGAAGAGTGGAGCGGAGAAGCTTAAGCCTCGCTTCTATGGTCCGTTCAAGGTTATCAGAAAGGTGGGAGCTGTAGCTTACGAGTTGGAGCTGCCTTCGAGTAGCAAAGTGCATAATGTATTCCATGTGTCTCGCCTCAAGAAGGCACTCGGGCACAACGTTATTGCTTCATCTCAATTGCCACCCTTGGATGAAGAAGGACAGTTAGTTTTGATTCCTGAGGAGATTCTTGATTCCAGAGAGCGTTCTTTGAGGAAAAGAACAATCAGAGAGTATTTGGTGAAGTGGAGGAACTTGCCCATGGAGGATGCAACTTGGGAAAATGAGGAGATTCTGCAGCATCCGAGTTTACAATTGCTTGAGGACAAGCAATCTTGGGGAGGGCGGACTGTAATGTCCCCTTCTCGAGCATGACTTCTTTTGGTTGACCGTTAGCCTATTCTGGAGACCCGTAGGCTTCTCGGTGGTGAAATTAGGGTTTCTTGGTTGGTGGTTTCTTGTGCTCACGGATTGGCGTTTGAATTGCGGATTCCTTCTGGGTTTTTCGTGAACTTCTCGGTGATGTGTTCGTTTTGGCATTCTGAGCACTTTCACGAATTTACTATTTTTAGTAAATTCTATTTCTGGCAGTGGTCCTGTTGGTTTCGGCTCGATTGACCTTCTACTTCAGTATGTTCAGTTGGATTTGCTCAATGTTGGCTTTGGGGCTCGTTTGGAGAGATAAGTTGAATTATTTTTAATAAAGGCATGTTTAATGTTATATTTTGCTGTTGACCCCCCCCTTAGCCTAGTGTTGGAACTTAAGTTGTTTTTAAAAGGTGGCTTTTGAAGGGGTGGCGCCCCATGAGGTTATTTTATATTTTCTAATGTTCAAAAATCAATGTTGGAGAAAAGGACGCCCATCTTGGAGTTTATTGTAATTTAAAAAGTCAAATTTGCTTAAGGCAAAAAGGACGCCACTTTTGGAGGGAAAAGGAGTTACTCAAAATTTGAAATGCTGGGTTTCTAGAAGCTTCTGGACAGTCATCTCAAGTCTTTAAAAGGAGGTCTTGGTCTTCAGTTTCATCATCCAACTTCTTGAGTAATGTTATGCTGCCGAAATGGTGAGAGGATTGCTTCGAGGAATGAATGCCTCCTAGCTAGGCTCAACTTCGTGCTTGTGAGACAGCACCTAGTGGAGAGATTACTTGTTCGAGTGCATTTTGTAGTGAGGTATTGCTTTGTTGTGAGTTAGTTGTCACTGCATTTGAGTATTTTTGCATTTTCATGTTAATTTCTGTAGTTGCTGAGTTCATTGCTGATAGCCATTTTCACTCATAATTCAAAAATACAAAAAGATTGCATTCTGGGTACTTCACATCTGCATTTGTCTAGGGAAGGCGCCAACTTGTGCAAAGTTTCATAATTTTTAATTAAGTGCTGATTTTATTTGAAGAAAATCGCCCTTTCTTTTGGGCCGTACCTTTGTACTTGCTTGGAAATTTGAGAAGAAATAAAATATAGCAGATTGGGTCTGTTTCTGGTTCTCACTTGGGCGCCTTGATCATAGAGGGCTGTTGCATTTCATTTGGGGTCAAACGGTTGAGAGTTGTGAGAGTTGTGATCATTTCAATTTAATTCTGTGTTGCTGTTTACCAGTTTCAGACCTTGTGACAGTCATACTAGTTTGCATTTAGGGTGGGTTTTGAGTTGAGTATGTGATAGAAAGCTTGGAGAAAACATTGAGGAAGACACTCTTATCTTTGCTGTGGTTAAAGAGCTCTATTTACTTGATATTGCAGGCGTTCTTCATCATATTGTAAGCTGATCAGTAGTACTGTCAGCATCTTATTATTCTTGCAATTTCAATGTTTGTAATTGCCCACTGAATAAGTGGAAGAGGCTGGCTTGCCGCCTATTTACTTGTTTGTACTGTAATTTCCTTAGTCTCCGCCATATGGTCGCCTCTTATCCATCATGGATTGAGTAGCACATGCTTGGTGTTGAGCTATTTTCCAGTATTGCAATAGATAGGGATCCTCTGACCGAATGCTCGCACCTTGCCCATATCGGGATCCTGGTGTACATTCAGGTTAGAGTTACTTTAAGCATCGTTTTGGTTTTCGGACTAACCTTAACGGTGCTTGTTTCATTGTAATTTGCCTTTGAAAAAATTGAAAAAATTGGGTCTATATTTTCATAACTTCATTACAGCAGCAAGGAGCAAATGTTTCAGTTTTGTTACTCATGAAGAAGGGAAGAATGATGAACTGGAGCTTGGTGTTTGTACTCTTGACAAACCATCCTTTGGGTGTAATGATGTTTGGGCTCAAACTAGTCCGTTTTTGGAGTTTGGATTGAAGACAACATTTGTTTCATGTTCCATAGATGTGAACGCTATTAGGAATTGGTTCCAGGGGTTCATGAGTGAAGCTATCAATTTCCTGAGTATGCACTTGGTTTCGGCTAGCATTTGGGAATGTATTGAGTTTTCTTTTCAGTGTGTTGGAAATCATTTTCAGTTGGGTATCCATACTTGGGATCCTCAACTTGGCTTGATAGAGTTTATTACATATGGAAAGGACTTTTGGAGGAATAAGGATCAAATTTTCAGATTTGTTGATGTTGTTCCCTTCTTTTCCAGCCACTTGATGGTTCCGTTTGTTCATCAACAAATGGATTGGAGAAGAAATTTTGAGTATGGATTGGAGAGTTGAACGATCGGTTGCTCTTGGGAGTGACTTTCGGCTAAGACAAGGGCAGATTTTGAGACACGTGCTTGCTGGTTGGAGGCATACCAGCCACTTTACTTGTGGAGTTACTCTCGTTTGGAAGAGATTGTCCTTCACTACTTGCCAACGTGGTGGTAGTTTTCAGTTGGAGATTGTTCTAGTGGGTTTTCCTGCCATTTTTGAGGCTTTATCTTGCAACTCAATATTCATCTCATACACTCACTCTTGGAAATTTCATTGGTGTTGCTGTTTTTCCTTGTGTGAAGTACTAAAATCAGATTGCATTTCGTTGACTTCAGCCTTGAACAACAGAGATTATTTGTTCCTTCACACCTATCCTATTCTTGGAGTTCGTCTTATGGAGGTTTGTGATGTTAACTTTGACAGTTTTCTCTCATTGTTGGTTCGGAACAGCGAACTACCACTTGTTTTGATTCATCATTCTGAGACTCATGAGGTTGGAACTATGAGAGTTTTCTGTAGTCCTCATGGTGGTATCAATATAATTCAGTTGGTGCATAGTAGCTCCATGAGGAGACGTGAGTATGAGTTTGTTGAGCTCTTGCACAGGATTGTTTTCCTCTTTGCAAGAAGATTTGAAGATGTCGCTTTTGCCATCAGGGCTTCGTTTGTTACCATGTGGAGGTATGCTGAGGAGATTGATTTTGAGTTGAGTAGCCTATCTTTCTTCTTGCCTAGAATTGTGGTTGACAGTGGTATGGTTGTTACTGTTGACTCTGGGCATCTTGGACATGAGACGTTGCATGATATTGATCTCAGTCCTTTAAGATCTTTCAGTTTGAGTATCATGGATGGTAATACTTTGGAGTTACAAGGGAGGTTAGTGCAGCATTGGCGTGATGTTTTCACTGATGTGATCAGAGTGGTACAGCAGTGGCATGGTGGGTCCTTTCTGAGATGGATTTGGGAACCTCGGATCATGCTTGTTTTGGTATGGATCAGTCTTAACTTTTCTGGAGTTATGGTGGTATTGCTTGAGGACAAGCAATTTTGGGAAGGGCGGACTGTAATGTCCCCGTTTTTAGCACTTCACTTTTCAGTGATTGGTAGCCTATTCCCAGTGTGCTGTCGGCTAGTCAGTGGCAGAATTAGGGTTTCCGGCTGCTTGGTGGGTTCTCTTGATGATTCAAGGGTTTTGCTTGTTGGAGTTTGGTTGTTTGGATTTGGATTCCTTTGGGTTTTCAAAGAGCTTCGCAGAGGTATGACTTGCAACTACGTCGGGCAACCTTTCCGGACTTACTATTTTTAGTAAGTTACGACGGCTACATCCTGGAGTTTGGGATTTTGGATTGCGGATTCTTTCTGGGTTTTCAGAAAGCTTCGCATTGGTATCGCATGCACTTTGATCCGGGCAACTTTCTGGAATTTACTATTTTTAGTAAATTCTATTTCTGGCAGTGGTCCTGTTGGTTTCGGCACGGATGACTCTCATATTCAGTCAGCTCAGTTGGTTTGATCAATTTTGGCCTTGGGACGCATTTTGGAGAGATAAGTTCATTTTATTTAAATAATGTTATGTTAATGTTATATTTTAATGTTGACTCCCCCCTTGGCCTAGCTACATCACTTCAAGTTGTTCTTAAAAGGTGTTCTTCAAGGGTGGGCGCTTCATTGAAGGAAATTTATTATTATTCAAAGGTCTATTTCATGCTTGAGTTGGACGCCTTCTTTGAGGAGGGAATTAATTTAAAATTAAAGTCAAATATTGCTTGGAAAATGGGACGCCATCTTTGGAGGGAAAGGAGTTATTTCAAATTTGAAAAGTTAGGGTTTCTAGAAGCTTCTGGAGAGTCTTCACAAAGTTATAAAAGGAGGTCTTGGGTCCTCATTTGGATTATCTTATGTCTTGAGTAAAGTTATGCTGTCGGAATGGTATTTGGATTGCTTCGAGGAATGAATGCCTCCTAGCCTTGGCTCGACTTCTTGCTTGAAAGACAGCAACTAGTGGAGAGTTAGATTGTAGTTGAGTGAGATTTGTAGTGAGATTTTGCATTGTAGAAGTTGTTTTGCATTTGTAGTTCAGTTTCTTGCATTTTAATCAAAATCTGGAGTTGCTGATTTTGTATTGCAGATTGAAGTTTATACTCATAAGTCTTTGGGCGAATTTATTTTGGTTCTGGGTAGTTTACCCATGCATTTGCTAGCCTTGGGCGCCCCTCTATGCCAAGTTGCAGATTTTTTAGAGGTGTCTTGGATTTTATCTTGTTGGTAGAACATTTCTTGAGGCTGTACCATTCTGTTTTGCCTGGCAAGTGTTTAGAAAAAAAAATACTTCAATTTGTCAACTGTTTCTTTGTCTAGTCTTCATTGTCATCATCCTAGCTTTCGTTTGCATCAAGTCTCATGTCATTCTGGCAAGTATTGAGTGAGTTGTGAGCATTTTAGTGGATTCTAGGGTTGCTGGTTATGCATATTAAGTTGCTGTTCTGTCATATCAGCTTGCGTAAAGTCTATCTTTTGAGTTGGGTTTGGGTTGAAAGTCTTTGTGATCATTGAGGAGACATTATACTATATTGCAGCATGGTTAGACTTTCTTATTCTATGTATTTGGCAGGCGAATCTCTAATTATTGTAAGCTGAACAGTAGTACTGTCAGCAATCTTACTTCTTCTCTGTTATTTCATTGTAATACCCGCTGGATAAGTGGAAGAGTTTGGCTTGCCGCCTATTTACTTTGATTTGCATTGTAATATCTTACATCTCCGCCCTATGGTAGCTCCATTCCCACTCCGGGTTTGAAAGCACATTCTGGGTGTTGAGTTTACTTTCAGCATAATAGAAGTTAGGGATCCTCTGACCATATGCTCGTCGTCATCCGGTGCATTCTTGGTTAGAGTTCTTTATTTAGCTTTGCTTTGAGATCCTCTGACCATATGCTCGTCGTCATCCACGCATTCTTGGTTAGAGTTGAATTAGCATGTCGTTTTGGTTTAAGTGCTAAACCTAGCGGATGTGTGTTGCATTAGTAATGCATATTGAAAAATTGAAAAAAATGGTTTGGAATAGTTCAAATATCGTCCTTGTTGGAATATGCGCCCAGGTTGCCAAAGAAGACTCCAATGATCTCAAGAAGTTGCGACTGAAATACTCCAAGAAGCCACAATTTTACCTATAATAAGTTTGCACTTCCCAAGGACTGCAAATCGAACTCCCAACTGCAAATGCAAGGCTTTCCAAATTTAAAATGGCGTTTCCAGAATTCTGATAGTGATCACAAAATAGAGAATGAAGAAATCAAACTTGTCGTATGACTGAAATTTGTCCTTCAAGCAGCAATAACGATTTACTTCCAACTGAAAAATGATCACCAATAAATCTGCAAATATTTTTCAATTTTTTTCTGCAGAATGTCTTCAATGATTACAAACAAAATTTCTAAAATGATCTTCAAAATCTGCAATTATATACACCAAATCAAATATCCAAATATTCTCCAAATTTTGGTCTAAGACCATTAAAATTTGGAAATAAACCAACCAATAGAAATAAACTTCTCTTCAAATAGAAATGCAACAATACATCAGTTGTTGCTTTTTCATGAAAGTAAACTTGCAACCATAGAAGCATAATGTCAGAACCCTGGTGGTTCTCGATTTCAAACCCTAACTGATGTTTTGAGATTTTTTTGCAAATTTTGTGTTTTTGTGTATTTTGAGATTTTTTGACAAAAAATGAATAGCTGCGATTTTTCTAAGAAATTCATATAAAATCTAAATAAATTCCAAACTGGCAATTTATTCTCAAATAAGATAGGCGACTCAATATATTCAATATCCAGAGCAATTACAATAACATAGCTGAAGCCAGAGATGAAAGACAGAGAAATTATTAATGAAAAACCTGGTTTTCTGTAGTGGCGGCTGCAGCAATAAATGCTGAGTACGGCCAGGAAAGTACAAATCTCCAGTCTCTGAATTTGATGCCAAATCTCCAGTAAATGTCCAATACAAGACCAACGCCTCAAGCTGGAAGCTGGGAACTGAATGCCAGAAGGAAAACCTCTGAAGAGAATGAAGTACGGCCTGCAGGTACAGTACGGCCAGTCTGCAGCAATAATGAATAATGTACGGCCTTTGGAAATTGTGCCCAATCTCAAATGAATGTCCTCTGAAAAGTGCGCCTTGACTGCTAGATGAATAATCTCTGCTGAACACTGATGAATCTCTGTCTGATTAAATGATTAAGCTCAATCTGTGACTTCTGGATGAAATCACCAAGTGCAATCTTCAGCTGGTATCTCACAGCCTCAGTATGCCTGATCTCTGAAGAGGTTACGTTCTCCAGAAACGATGTTTGCCAGAAACCCTAGGGTTTGCAAACTCCAAAGCTCAGATGCTCAGAAGACAAAATTGAATAATAAACTTGATAGTTCCATTTTGCCTTGGGAAGAACAATATATTCTTCTATGAAAAGTTCGACCTAATTCTCCATTAAAATAATCATTTAAATTAATGATTTAATTTTCACTTTGGACTTAGGAGAATTTATTTAATTATTGGCGTCCCTTTTTAATGAGCATTAAATACTCATTAAATCACATTTTAATAATATAATATAAAGTATAATTAAATACTTTATAACTTAGGCAAATAATTAAATATTTTAAATAAACAAATAAGTGACTTTATAATAAAGTCAAATTGTACAAATATTTAATAACTTTCATTAATTACTCATATTTCTCAGTCCAAATCAAACAATTCTTGGGCGAGATTTGAGCTAAATCAACGCACCGGGTGCCACTGAAATAGCGGCTTGGTTCAAGAATTTCTTTCTAAAAATAGAAAGTTCTCACGAAAAGATATACGGAAGAGAGGGTCTGCGAAGACTGAACACGACCTGCGAGCGCGTTCAGCAACGAGCAAGCTGCCAAAATGATCCTGCGAACACTCCTGTGAAGCCTAGGGTCAAATGGTAGGCTAACCTAGAATGCAGGTAAGTAGCGACTAGGATGGGGACATGACAGTCCGCCTCCCACGAAATTGCTTGTCCTCAAGCAATCTCAACTTCTGAATCTTTGCCGAATGCAGCACCGACCGTACCGGCGTCTCAGGCGGCGAAATCTCTCCACTTGACCAGATATTCCCTGATCACACGCCTCCGAAGGTGTCTCTCTCTCATATCAAGGATGGCCTCAGGTACTAATATCAGTTTCCCTTCATCATCAAGGGGTGGCAAAACTGGAGAGGGAACAACATGCTGACCCAATGCCTTCTTCAGGCGAGAAGCGTGAAATACATTATGGACCTTGCTATCAGCTGGCAAGTCCAACTCATAAGCAACCTCGCCCACTCGTCTGACAACACGAAATGGACCATAGTAGCGAGGGTTTAGTTTCTCTGCCCCACTCTTCCGCAGAGTAGACTGACGATACGGCTGCAACATGAGGTACACCATATCACCCACCTCAAAACTGCGCTCAACCCTCTTCTGATCAGCATACTGCTTATGCTGATTCTGTGCCTGCTGGATATTGTCTCGGAGAGACCTCAAGATGTCCTGCTGACTCTGCATCATATCTCCTGCACTCGGCACTCTGCTATCGCTCAAAATCAAATCCAGAAGATTGGGCGCCTCATACCCATACAATGCCATGAAGGGGGACATCTGTATCGTCATATGGTGAGTCGAGTTATAACAATACTCGCACAAGTAAATCCATCTCACCCAAGCTCTCTGCTGACTAGCTATATAATTACGCAAATAGCCTTCCACCCACTTATTGACAATCTCTGTCTGTCCATCGGTCTGCGGATGGTAGCTGGTACTCGGTGTCAGCTCGGTCCCACAAAGTCTGAACAACTCCTGCCAAAAGTTGCTCATGAACCGGCTGTCTCTATTGCTGACTATCGTCCGAGGCAATCCATGCAATCGGAAAACCTCTCTGAAGAACAACTCTGCAGTCTGCGATGCTGTGAAAGTAGTCGTAATCGAGAAGAAATGGGCGTACTTAGTCAACCGATCGACCACTACATAAATGCAATCTTTACCCTGGGCCTTCGGCAAACCCGTGATAAAGTCCATAGATAAACACTCCCACTTCCTGTCAGGTATCGGAAGTGGCTGGAGTAATCCAGCAGGATAAGTGTGCTCCTGCTTGTTCTGTTGGCACACAGAAGACTCACGGACATACTGCAAAACATCAGTTTTCAGCCCTTTCCAAGTAAACCGTTCCAGAACCATTTTGTAAGTCTTATAGTATCCAGGATGGCCCGCCATAGGAAGGTCGTGAAAGGCTCTCAAAACTGTAGTCGTGGCTTTCAGTCGGGAACCAAAGATCGCCCTTGTAAATGATCAAGTCATCTGGCTGTATACGTAGATCACATACGTCGCATTCAGCGTTAACAGAGCCCATGGGTTCTTAGCATACTCTGCCAATGTCAGATGCCTCCAATCCTCTGTAATCTGTGCTAAGGCATTCAACTGGGGTCTACGAGACAAGGCGTCAGCTACTATATTCTGCTTCCCCTTAATGAAAGTAATGTCGAAGTCATATGACTGCAGTTTACTAACCCATTTCTGCTGCCTCTCGTTCAAGTCTCGCTGTCCAAGGAAATGTTTTAGGCTGTTATGATCTGTACGAACACTGAATTTGCTGCCTACCAGGTACTGTCTAAACTTAGCCAATGCATGCATAATGGCTAACATCTCCTTGTCATATATACTGTAAAATCTCTCAGGACCCCTGAGTTTCCTGCTCTCAAATGCAATCGGATGACGCTCCTGCATCAAAACGGCACCAATGCCGCCGACATCGAATAAATCAAATGACTTAATCGGGCAATGCTAGCACTGCGGACATGAAGTCATGATCACCTTAAACGTCAAAAGCACTCCTGCTTTGTGGTGACCAGCCGCTATTACGGTAGAGTACGGCAAAGAGAGGTGCGGTAATGAGCAGCTAACAAACCTGTATTCGGTGCCATTGTATTTTCCGGTGGTTCGAATGCCAAACCCGATCAACAATAGCTCGGACCTTTTCAGGGTCCATACTCACGCCCTTGGCACTGATGATGTGCCCTAGATATAACAACTCCTCCATGCCAAGCTCGCACTTGGATTCCTTAGCATAGAAAGACTCATCTGCTAAGATACCCAAGACTGTGTCCAAATGAGCCAGATGCTCCTCCCATGACCTGCTATAAACCAAAATGTCGTCGAAGAAGACTAACACAAATCTCCTCAACTGAGCACTGAAAACCCTGTTCATAGTTGCCTGAAAGGTGGCAAGTGCATTGGTTAACCCGAAGGGCATAACCAAGAACTCGAAGTGACCGCAATGACACCGGAAAGCGGGTTTCTCAATGTCCTGCTCCCTCATCTGTATCTGATGGTACCCTGATCTCAAATCAATCTTCGTAAAGAAGACTGCACCATGCAACTCATCTATCAGCTCATCAATGCGCGGAATGGGGTACCTATTCTTGATGGTTCTTTTGTTGAGCTGCCTGTAATCGATGCACATCCGAAGGGATCCATCCTTCTTCTTCACCAATACAACCGATGAAGCAAAAGGGGATTTGCTAGGTCTGATATGACCCATAGCCAACAACTCATTAATGGTCTTTTCTATTTCATCTTTGAGTCATTTCGGATGTCGGTAGGGAGTAATCATAACGGGCTTTGCGCCCTCCTCCAACTCAATAATGTGCTCTGTACCTCTATCTGGAGGCCTACCAGGTGGAATATCACTAAACACTTTGGAGTGTTTAGTCCTCAGAATCTGTATGTCAGGGTGGTACTCACCCTTCTGCGGCTCCTGCTGGGCTGGCATCAACATGCACTCAGCCGCCCAGTCAACCATATCATGACGAATGAGCCTCTCCATCCGCTTGAATGAAACCATCCTAAGATTACTGTCCCGTATTGCCTTGATGACATGTGGTCTTCCGTCAACCTTAAATTTCATCTCCATGTCCCGTAGGTTGAGCGTGAACTCACCCAAATCATGTAACCATGCCATCCCTAGTACCACATCTGTATCACCCATATTAACAACATAGAATTCGGTCTTGAATTCATAGTTGTTCAATCTCATCGGCAGATCAGTAATCTTTCTGTCGCACCTGAGAGTGTATCCGTCAGCTACCTTGACTCGGATACCCTCGAAAGCCTCTGTCTGGATACCACGTCTCTCCACTAAACGTGCATCAATAAAATTATGTGTCGCACCCGTATCCAACAAAGTAATCACCTTCTGACCTGCTAAGAGCCCACGGAGTCGAAATGAACCATCTCTCTGGAGACTAGTCAGATGGGCTTCCTGTAGCTTCCCTCCACCTTCATGTTCATTCTCATTTTCGGACTTCTCATCATCTGAAGGCTCGGAATCAGCTTGCTGGTCTGACAGATCAGATTGCTCTTCGCCCTCATAATACCACTCCATTTGGTTATTTTTGACTTTCGGACGAAGTGGGCATATGTGTTTTTCATCATAGGGTGCCTTGCACCAAAAACACAACTTTTTCTTGCGTAATTCATTCAATGTTTCTCTGTCAAACGGTGGTGCATTCTGTCTCTTCGGATCCTGTTGATCCTTCCTCCTGTCAAAGGGTCTATTTCTGTCATTGTTTCTATCGAAAGGCCTGTTGGGTCTCGTGTATGGAGTGGACCCTGAATTGAACTTGCTGCGAGGTGCAACAAGTTCCATGCTGCGTGCCTTCCGCATGGCCTCCTGAAGTGTGGGAGGGTCAAAAGCCTTGACCCAACCTCTCATGGGTTCTGTCAAACCCTCAACAAATAATATAATGAGTCTCCTCTCTGAAATGCCAGTCACCATGACTGCCACTCTCTGAAACTCGCCAATGTATGCTTCCAGACTACCAGTCTGTCTGAGCTGAGCCAACTCTCTGAAATACAACTCTGGATCCTTCCTATCAAATCTTTCTATCAATCTGCTCGTGAACTCCTGATAGGTATTACCCGCATGATGGCCTAATGTGTACATGCCGTGGTGCCACCAATCATGCGCCACTCCGTCCAGATGTAAAGTGGCAAATTTAATTGCCTCATCCTCCTGCATAGGTCTAAGTGACAGATAGTTGTCCAACTTCTGGACCCATGACCTAGCTGATGTCTTCTCTGACCCATCAAAATATGGCAGTGTAATCTTGCTCACAGCATATTGTAAATCTCTATTCACCTGTGGCTGCTGCTGCTGATGCTGTGGGGGTCTACGATCAAATCTACCTCCTCCTCTGGGTTTATAGACATCTATAAACTCATGAAACGTAAGTGCCTGCCGGATCTCAGGCGCTAAAGACATGTACTCGCCATGAAATCTCGTCAAGTCTGCCACCGACATGCCGTTCTGTGGCTGGAAGTCCTGATGATGCACCTGATGCTCTGCCCCTGGAGTCTGAGGTGGAGTGTCTCTGGGTAAGAAAG
>VDFB02216220.1:0-24132 GCA_007258455.2 Sequoia sempervirens
TCGGCTAGTTGTTGGTACTTCCTGATCGCGTTTTCTCTGTGTGGTGCTCCTGGAACTCGAGACATCACGAACCGATGTTTGCAGCAAGAAAACACTAAAAACTCTTGAGAGAAAAAATCTCACAAAGCAAAGTGTGCAAATGAGGGGTAATTTCACCCTAATTTCCATTTTAACCCCCCCAAAACCCTAATTTTTACCCTTGGACCCCTTCTAGGTCAATTTTGGGAGCACCTACAACCATCCAAAACCCTAAACATGAGCCCTAGGCCTTATTTTATTGTCCTCTACACATCTAAACTATTTCGGAACCTAGTCGATCACCTGACCTAAAAAAGTAAATTGTCTAGCCGACCTCTCATGGGGGCAACCATACGTCTTATCATCCTTTCACTATCCGCTAGGGCATAGTGGGGCATATTAAATTTTTCAATCTTGATCTAAACATCAAATTCTTTGAAACAATGCAAATAGTACTTTGTGTCAAAGAGGGGCAAAGTGTAGACTTGTAAAAATGGATTAACACATATCACACATCCTACACTACATTTTTCCATTATTGGAATCTCTGTGGTTATCACTATTGCATACCATTTCATTAACATCATTAAATCTTCTTTTTAACATCATTTGCATCATTAACCCTATTTTCCTTTATTAATTAAATAATCTTGAATTATTTAATTAATTCACTACGTCATAACCTAATTTAACCTTATTTCTCCTGATTAATTAAATAAACACAAGTTACTTAATTATGTCACTAACATTGCTTATTCTCCTAAATTAATTAAATTGTTATCATTAATAATTTAATTAAACTACTTTCCCTCCTCCAAATTTGAATAATTAAATCAATTATTCAATTTCCCCAAAATCACTCAACATGGTTAATAAATATACCTTTATTTATCAAAGTCAAATGCAACTTGCACATTCCTCTCAAACATTAATTAATACATCCTCACATATCTTGATTAAATAAATCATGACCACTAATTTCTCAATCTATTTCCCAATCCCACTAATTTCTCTAATCTCACTAAACACTCAAACTAACTTCTTTAATCCCACTAATTATTCAATCTAATCCCACTGATTGTCCAATTAAATCCCTTAATTGGATCAATCAGATGAGTTAATTGATCAATCTAATTCCTCTCAATGGTTCTCAATCATTGATTGTGATCTTTCATTGTTGAATCTCGATCATTCATCTAAAACCTGAAAATCTATAAAACAACCTTCATCCTTCTCACAAATGATCAAATAATCTAGAGAATTTATGGAGAGGTCATGAAAAATTGACTATTGAAGCACAATGAGCACACACTTGCATTCTAGATCACCATTATTATAATTTATCAAGCTTTTGCAATGGAAGCTTCGTATTGACCAAGCAATCCAACATCCATTATCATTAGGAATAGACTCCGACATGGGATGGTAAAATTGTAGTCTTTGAATTCGTTTATGTTCTCATTTATGCTAACATTGCTTGTTGAATTCATTGCTTTACAATTGCATTTCATGAGTAGGTTGGGATTTATCTTGTTTTGATTTCAATTGATTTGTTTTCATTACTCTATTTCATCTTTTTGATTTCCAGCTTACACAGGATCAAATAGCACATATATATACTTGTTAAACTCTAAGCCACAGTAGGGATGAATGGAAGATGGATGGATGCTGATTTATTATGAAATGGATGGAAGGTAAGAGTATTTGATAGATGATAAGTGGTACTTGTTTACACAAGGTGTCTATTTTCCAAGTTTTCACCAAGTTACTTGCCCAAAGCACCATTGAAGTGGTTTTTGCTAGAGGACAATTTTTCTCTTTACTGTTTTATTCCTTTTTCTATATATATATATATATTTTTAAAACTTTTATGATGTTTTTGGATTGGTACCGCTCATGGGCTAGGCATAAAATCTTTTGAGATGAATTCTATTGATTGGTTCATACAAGGGATCTCCTTCAGGTGTTGCGAACTGATAAGCTTCAGATCCATAACTTGCTATGACAATGAACAACCCTAACCAATTTGGCTCAAAATTTCCTTTGTTGTCCCGATGCATCTAATTCTTCTAGTTTTACTTCATAACAAGATCTCTGACCTAAAAGTTTCAATCCTTTATTTTCTTATTATAACTTCTACTGAGTCAATTCTAGTACACTTGAAGATGATTGAGTGCTTCCAGACGACGCTCATCTAATAGTTCTAGCTCATTCAACATTGACACTTTGTATTCCTCATCTATTATCAAGTGATGCAATGATATCCTTAATGACGAGAGATCAACCTCATAAGGAAAGATGGCTTCATTCCTATAGACCAAGGAATAGGGGGTTGCACTAGTAGGTGTTCTAATGTTAGTTTTGTATGCCCATAGGGAGGGGTTCAATTGTAGGCTCCAATCCCAGCCAATGCCATTGGATGCCTTCTTTAGGATTTTAATGATGGTTTTGTTAGAAGCCTTAGCTTGGCTATTTCTTTGGGGGTAATAGGGGGTTGAGAAATGGCATCTGATATTAAATTGGTTACATAACTCTTTCACATCCTGGTTCTTGAAGGGTGTTCTATTATTTGAGATAATGGCCTATGGAACACCATAGTGACAAATTATATAGTTGAGGATAAGTTTCAAGATTTGTTTCCCAGTTATATAAGTCATAGGGATGGCCTCAATCCATTTTGTAAAGTACTCAATGGTGGTAATTATAAATTTATGACCATTTGAGGAGGTAGGAGTAATCTTCCCTATGAGATTGAGCCCCCATTGTGAAAAAGGCCATGGAGTTGTGATCGGTCAAATCTCTAGAGTTGGAGCATGGATGAGGTCCTCATACTGTTGACACTGTAAAAAATTCTTTACAAAATGATTGGACTCTTGCTCCATGGTTGGCCAATAGTATCCCATCCTAAGAAACTTCTTCGTCAAGGTAATGCCACTCGAATGTGACCCACAAATGCCTTCGTGCATCTCTTTCAAGGTGATGTAAGCTTCTTCTTGGTTAAGACATTGCAATAAGGTCCCATCAAGAATCCTACAATATAAGGTTTCACCAATGATGATGAAGCATGAAGATCTTCAGATAAACTTGGTTTTTTGTAGGTTGTGAGTGAGGTAAGATGGAAAGGTTTTGTTATGGAGGTAAGTGAAAATTTCATGGTAACAATGTGAACCAAGACCAACAATCTCACACACAAATTCTGATTTGAGAATATCGAAAGCTGGTATGAGAAGTTGTTCGATGAGGAATTCATAGTTTCTAGGTTATTCTGAGGCATATCCAACAATGACCCAATGGTAGCCATAGCATCTGTTGTACTGTTATTAACCCTTGGGATTTGTTCAAAGGTTATGTCAATGAAATACTCCTTGAAGCTATCCACAATCTTTGTAAGGCATAAAATTATCATCTTTAGTTTGATAGTCATTGCTGACTTTCCTTACTATTAACTGAGAGTCCCTGAGAACTTGTAGCTCTTTAATTTTCCATTGGATAATAGTTCTCAACCTTGTGATTAGGGATTTATACTTTGCTATGTTATTCATGCAAGGGAATGTCAATCTATAAGACTTAGGTATAAAATAACCTTGTGGGGTGATGAATAGTATACCCGCTCTAGATCCATGTTGCATATGTGATCCATCAAAATACAATTTCCACTAGTTTGTTGAAACCACAAAAAAATTGCTTCATCTAGAAACTTGGATACTAGGGGATGGTCTGCACATAATGGTGCTTCAACCAGTTGATTGGCAATGACTTGTCCTTTTATTACCTTATGATCAACGTATTCAATGTCAAATTCACTAAGGATCATGACCCATTTTTCCAAGCGACCTATGAGCGTAGCTTTGGATAGTAGGTATTTTAGTGGATCAACCTTAGAAATGAGCTTAACTTCATGATTAAGCATGTAGTGTCTTAGATTTTGGGATGCAAAGACAATTTCTAGACATGATTTTTCCATTGGTGTATAATTAAGCTCAAATATTACCAGAGTTCTATTGATGTAGTATATAGCTCTTTCCTTTCTTGCTTTGTCATGTTGTGCCAAAAGAGCTTTTAACGGTTCCAAGGTTTCTGATATGTACAATATCAAAGGTTCACCAACAATTGGTGGCATTAATACTGGAGGTGATGCCAAGTAGTCCTTTAGCTATTGGAATTCCTGGTCACAATTATTATCCCATTTGTATGCCACACCCTTATCCAGAGTAGGTGTGTAAATGGGTGACACTTATATGCCAGTTGTGCAATGAATCTCATAATGGATTGTAGCTTCCCTTGAAGGCTTCTAAGTTGTTTCAATGTATTCGGTGGTTCCATTTCCATTATTCCCTTGACTTTGGTAGGGTCCACCTCAATTCCCCTTCATGATACTATGTATCCCAAAAGTTTACCTGTGGTGACTCCAAAGAAACAATTTTTTGGATTGAGTCTCACCTAGTATTTCTACAACATATCAAATATTTGAGTTAGCACTTCTAGATGACCTTTTCTTTTTTCTAATTTTTTCAATATGTCGTCCACATAGTATTCTAAGATTTTGTGGAACATGTCATAAAAAAATAATTTCATTTCCCTTTTATATGTCACACACCAACATTCTTTAAACCAAAAGGAATTACATTCCAATAGTACATCCCCCATGGACAAGTAAAAGTTGTTTTGTGCTGGTCTTCATTAGCTATCATGATTTGGTTGTATCTGAAGAACCCGCCCATGAGTGAAAGAATTTCATGTACAACTATCAGGTCCACTATGATGTCTATGTTGTGAAGAGGAAAGTCATCCTTAGGACACACTTTATTCAAATATCTAAAATATGTGCAGATATGTATGCCCCTAGTGGGTTTTGAAATTGGAACAATATTGGAAACCCACTCCGAATAATTAGTAATTCTTATGAACCCTACATCCAACAACTTCTATAGCTCTACTTTGACCGACAATGCTATTTGAGAATGCATTTTCCTTAGTTTTTGTTTCACTGGTTTCACATTTGGATGGACTGTGAGATGGTGGACCACTAATGACATTTCAAGACTAGGAATATCCACATACGACCACACAAAACAAATATTTCTTTCCCTAAGGAAAGTTTCCAGATTATTTTGTTCCTCATCATCTAATGAAGAAGTATAAAAAGTGACTTGGGGTGCTTCCTCTATTCTAATGTTGACGGTTTACGATTTTTCTACTAGGATAACTAATCTTTCCCACTCTATGTTGGGGAGATTGAATCCATCATCCACATGTACCTCAGAGAGGTTTTCACCTTTGGATGTGTCCTTTATTTTTATTATTTTAGGATCAGAGTGCTGTATGGTGGTTTTCACTAGGTGATATTGTCATGATTTTCAAATTTGTTATTTTATGACTAAAAGATTGAATCAAATCCCCAAAATAGGCTTGTGTGTCTAGCTCTATGCCAAAACTAGCTTTATGTTCTCCAAATGAAATATGATCTCTAATTCCAACGAAATAAAAAATTGCCTCATTATTTTTGAATGAATCTATAATTGGTGCATGTTATTGGTCCTAGTCGATATGTTATGAAATAACTTGCACAATAGAACAATATGATATGAAATATGCTGCAAATACTTGATAATAACTAAGAATAACAAGCCACTTCGAGGGGGAAAACCTCCAAATATCTCTAATGAGAACACACTTCACAACTTGATGATGAAATAAGACTCACATCTCATATACCTATTTATGCCAAGGATATCACCTAGGCCGACTTAGACACACCTATATAAGACTTAGGCCGACCTAAACAACTAAATAACAATATACTAATGATAATATGACTTAATAGAGTTAAGATAGCCACAAGCCGACTATTCATAACCCGATGTACAATAATATTAAGGGCGTAGCATGCCCCCCTTCTTCAAAGAAGCATTGTCCTCAATGCTAATCAAGTTTGGAAACTTTTGAATGAACTCCTTGTCTTCCCATGTGGCATCTTCAACTGGTAACTTCTTCCATTGGATGAGATACTCAGTGATAGTTCTATTCCTCAGCTTCTTTGTGCATGTTTGATGAATGCACTCTAGTTCCAAAATGATTCTTCCTTCTTCATCCAGCTCGGAAGTGTTGTTTGAGTGGGAATATTATGCCCAATTACCTTCTTCAAATAGGAAACATGAAAAATTGGATGTATCTTTGTTGTTAGTGGCAACTCAAAGCTTGTAGGCAACACTACCGATCTTCTGCATGATTTGGTATGGACCATAATACTTTGGAGACAACTTATTATTCTTTCTTTTCTGCTTAGCTTTAGTGAGATTTTCTTATAAGGTTGCAATCGCAAGAAGACCCAATCCCCAACTTCAAAACTTCTTTCACTACGATGTTGGTCTGCCTGTTGTTTCATTCGATTTTGTGCCATGGCTAAATTCTCCTTGAGTCCTGAAAGTACTTGTTGTTGATGAAGCAAGTGGTCTTCTATTGCTTGAACTCTTGGGGACACCTTAATTGATGATGTGATGGAAGGAGGATGATATCCATAAAGTGCCAAAAATGGAGACATTTTTGATGAGCTATGAAAAGAAGTGTTATACCACCATTCAGCAAGTGGTAGCCAATCTACCCATTGAGATTTGTTTCTGAAGTGAAACAACGTAGATATCCTTCCAAACACTTATTAACAACCTCTGTTTTCCCATCTATTGAGGGTGGTATGAAGAGCTAGAGCCAATTGAGTACCCAAACATTTGAATAAATCTTTCCAAAAGTACTAGTGAAGATAGGATCACGATCACTAACAATAACCTTAGGTGTACCATGTAGCTTTTGGATATTCTCCAAAAAGGCTTTAGCCACTGCACTTGCTGTAAAAGGATGTGCTAATGCAATGAAATGTGCATATTTAGTGAGCCGATCAACTACCACCATGATGACATTATGACCTTTAGATTTGGGAAGCCCTGTGATGAAGTCCATGGATACCTCTTCCCAATGCTGGCTAGGAATTGATAAGGGTTGCAAGAGACCTGGTGTCTTAATTGTCTCCCCTTTATGCCTTTGACACACCAAACATTTAGCCCCAAATTTTTGAACATCGCCCTTTAGCCCTTCCCAAAAGAAATCTTGCTTGACTCGATGATATGTCTTCAAAAATCTTGAATGACCACCCATTGGAGACTCATGCAACTTTGTGAGAATCTTGATTTTAAGGTTGGAATTCTTGCAGAGATACAAACACTCTTTATACCAAAGAGTATCTCCCTTCCAACAAAACTTATCTGAACTACTAGGATCACTTTTTAATTGCTCGATGAGATTACTTGTCGCAACATCATTTTTCCACTCTGCTTTGGCTTCCTCCACCCAATTTGCTTGTAATATTGAAAGGGCACACAATAAGGCTTCATCTTTCTCATCCTTCCTTGATAGTGCATCTGCGACAATATTTTCTTCCCCTTTCTTATATACAATCTCAAAGTCATATCCTAACATCTTAGTGACCCATTTTTGTTGCTCTCTACGAGGAAGATAATTAGTTGTTCCAAAAAATATTTTAGTATCATGATGTCTTAACCTTGAAATGTCTACCCAATAGATAAGGCATGCATTGTTTCGCGCATGGGTATTGCTAGCATTTCGCCTACCATAAATAGGTTTAAATTCTTACCTTTTAATTGTGACTCTGAAAAGCAATTGGTTGACCTTCTTGCATGAGCACTGCTCCTATCCCATTTCCAGAAGCATCACATTCCACAATGAATTCCTTGGTGAAGTCAAGAGTGGCAAGTACTGGAGTTGTACACATAGCCTCCTTCAATCTCTCAAATCGTGATGGCGGACTCGTTCCAATGAAAAGAGTCCTTCTTCAATAGAGTGGTGAGAGGTGCTGCTATACTACCATAATTCTTCACAAATCTTCTATAGTACCCTGTCAATCCCAAGAATCCTCTCGGTTTCTTAATGGTTTTTGGAATAGGCCATTCCATGATAGCCTTAATTTTGTTAGGGTCCACCTTTACTCCTTCATGTGAAACTATGTGTCCCAAATACTCCACCTCTGTAAGACCAAAAGCACACTTGGATGGCTTAGCATAGAGTTTATGATCTTCAAGTATTTGTAATGCCTGGTCCACATGTTGAAAATGTTCTTCCCAAGTCTTGCTATAAATCAAGATATCATCAAAGAATACTAGCACAAACTTTCGCAAGAACTTCTTAAAAATGGAATTCATCAAACTTTGGAATGTAGATGGTGCATTGGTAAGACCAAATGACATCACCAAAAATTCATAATGATCCTCATGAGTCCGAAATGCAGTCTTACAAATATCTTCCTCCTTAATCTGAATTTAGTGATAACCAGATCTAAGATCTAACTTGGTAAAAAACATAGCTCCATTTAATTCATCTAGCAAATCATCAATGACTGGAATTGGAAACTTATCTTTAATGGTGTACATGTTGAGCACTCTATAATCGGACACATGTGCCAAGTATCATCCTTCTTATGTACCATCACCATAGGAAAGGAGTAAGCACTTTGGCTATGCCTGATGATTCCTTCCTCTAGCATCTCTTCAACAATTTTTTCTATCTCACTCTTTTGCATGTGTGGATACCTGTAAGGCGATGTTGGTGGTTGGATCCTTGGGACTAACTGTATGGCATGATCATGATCCCTCTTAGGAGGAAGTCCTTTAGGCATATCTCCAAGAACAACTGAGTGACGATCAATTATAGCTTGCAAATCTGGATGAGTAGGAGTATTAGATTGAGAGACTTCTAATGAACATAGTTGGGCCACAAATCCATCCACTCCTTTCTTAAGCAACTTTTGAATTTGATGAGAGCTTACCATTTGTGGAGATTTTTCCTTCAACCCCCTTAGCTCTACTAGCCTTCCTTCTGATTGAAATCTCATGAATAGTTCTTGGAAGTTCATCTCAATTGTTCCTAATGTAGTAAGCCATTGTACTCCCAAAACAATATCTACTGCACCCATGGATATCACATACATTGGGGTATCAAGTTGATAATCTCCCATGGATAATTTAATGCTATGACACTTCCACTGAACAACTAACTATACCACCATCGCAATCAAAACTTGAAGCTCTGGGCTGGATATATGAAACAATTTAGGCGAGTAGCTAACTTTTTGTTGATGAAATTATGAGTACTACCTGATCCAACCTGTTACCTTACCTTCTTTAGGAACCCCTCCTTGAGGGTTTGTGGATTGCCCCGAAACCTGAGAGTAGAAAGGATTGGTTGAGAATCATGTGATTCCTCATTTGACTCCCTTTCATCTTCTAGTATGGGTTCCTCCTCTTCTTCCTCATTGGGACCTTCAATATAAAACAATTTCTTTTCACTACATTTATGTCCTCGACTATATTTGCTATCACAATTGAAACACAAGCCTTTTGCTCTTTTCTCCTCAATTTGTTGTGGAGTCAACTTAGTAGGTTGTGTTGAATATCCTCTCTCTCTTGTCACATTAGCCCCTTGCTTCTTAGGAATCAAATACTTCTCCTCTACCTTGCGTGCTAAGATAAAAGACTCATTTATGGAATTAGGGCTAAACATGCGTACCTCATGTTGAATGTGATCCTTGAGACCACCCAAGAATAATTCATTCAAGTTTTCCTCTGTAATTGAATCCACCCTTAAGGATAGATTTTGGAATTGCTGAATGTAATCCTTAACTGATCCTGTTTGTTGAAGTTTAACTAGCTGGCTGAAGAAGTTGTCTATGACGCTATTGCTATATTGTGCTTGGAGTTCCTCTGTAAAAATTGGCCATGAGACGGTGAGCCCCTTTTTCCTTCGATGAGTGCAAAGCCAACGATACCAAATGAATTGATCTGGTTCTAAATATAGGGAAGCCATCGTGACCTTTTGTCCATTTGGGATTTGGTGTACTTCAAAAAAATTCTCCATTTGGTTTATCCATGTGAGAGGATCCTTACCATCAAACTTGTGCATATCCACCTTTGGAAATAAATTCCTAGATCCCATAGGAGTACTAAAGCTTGTGTCCGTGGTAGTTGACCTAGAATTTTCACCTTGGGCGCTTGAGAACTCCTTTCTTGGTTCAGCCATGTAGGTGCTTAACATGTTTCGTATGTTCGATATATCTCCTCTTAGGTCACACATATCCATCTTCATTGAGGAAATGTCTTCCTTGACCTTATTGATTTCCTCATTATGAGTAACATCCTCGATTGTTTCACTGTCCTTATCAGGAGTCTTCCCCGGAGTGACAACATTCTTTTTACCCCTTGTTCCAGGCCCTGACATGATCGAAACCACTAATGTTGAAATAAATCACACAAATGAAACTTAAATTCTCTGAAATTTTTATTGTAATCTCCTTTGGTATTTATTAAAAAACCCAATAAAAATTAGACTTTAATTCAACAAGATGTGCGAGATATGTAGATTCCAAAAAAATTGTGTAAAAACCCTAATTCTGCAATAATTCGCTTAGTTCTGCTCCAATTCTTCTGAAATCTGGAATGTAGCTTCTTCAATATGTTATTCAAAAACCCTTTAAAAATCAGAAAAAAATTCGCCCAAATCTGAAAGATACGCTCTTCCCAAAATCGCCTCCAAAATTGAGAAAAACCTTGCCTCTATGGTGCCAAGATCATGCTCTGATACCACTTGTTATGAAATAACTTGCATAATAGAAGAATATGATATGAAATATGCTGCAAATAATTGATAATAACTGAGAATAACAAGCCACTTCGAGGGGGAAAACCTCCAAATATCTCTAATGAGAACACACTTCACAACTTGATGATGAAATAAGACTCACAACCTCCTATATATACCTATTTATGCCAAGGATATCACCTAGGCCGACTTAGGCACACCTATATAAGACTTAGGCCGACCTAAAAAACTAAATAACAATATAATAATGATAATATGACTTAATAGAGAGTTAAGATAGCCACAAGCTGACTATTTATAACCCGATGTACAATAATATTAAGGGCGTAGCACGATAAGTTGGGAATATATAAGAGTAAGCTCATTGTATTGGATGAGGGAGGAGAAGGATGTGGTGATCATGAATATAGAGGCATGCTCAAAGAGGTCTATGATGCAAAAGGGTAAGTCATCAATGTTCTCGTATTGGGATGTGTTTAACCAAGAAGAAGCTTCATCTTCCTCGATTAATATATCTACGACAAGAGGGACCACATTTTTTCCCGAGGTATAAGCAAAGCCAATATTCTTTTCTTGTTTCTCAGGGACTAGTGGTTCTCACATTCCTTGTTGTTTCAAGCCAAGGCCTCTAGTGCCTGCATAGCCCATGCTTTTCATTAATTGAAATCCTTTTCTACTTGTATCCATTGGAAGTGGAGGTTCTTCTTTCTTCTCTTTTCATCTTGACAAATCCATTCATATATGTTTTCCTCATTTGTGATTTCTTTGTTTAAGTCTCCCTACTTCTCAAATGTGGTGTTCTTAAAATTTTTGAGCACTTTGTCAATGTTTTTTGGTTGACCATATGTTTTGGGATTTAATGGTATTTACCCCACAAAGAAAGAATCTACCAAGTCATATTCACTGCAAACCAGTTATGTGGTCCTTGATTTCGAGAAGAGTCTTCTTTGTACTAGATTTACATGCTAATGTTAAAGGATAAACATAGGAGGAAGGTATTAAAAATTCATCATTTTTAGGAACTTGAAGCACCTTGTAGTACTTCTCCATACCTTTACAATATATAAAATGGTTCTGGATCTCCATGTATTGTGATTTCTTTGTCATGATAAGGAAAATTGATACATTGATAGTATGTTGAAGCTACTACCTTCATGGTATGGATCCATGGACGACCAAGGAGAATGTTATAAGGTAATTCTATATCTAGGACTTGATATGTTGTCTTTGCAATTGTAGGTCCCACTTGTATTGGTATCTTGATTGTTCCTTGTGAGCTCCGTTTATTATCACCATAGGCATGGATTGTGACCCCTTTTTAATTTTTGATCACATCCTCCAAATAACCAAATTGTTTGATTAATTTAAGAGTACAAATATTTAAGCCCACACCTCCATCTATCAATACTCTCTTAACCTTGTTTTTGTGGATGTATACTTCGAGATGAAGTGCACGGTTATGAAATGTTTGGGATGGAAGATCATCTTGTGTGAAGAGTAATCAATGTGTAGATGAAATGTGCCCTACCATGGCTTGAAATTGGTCAGTATTAATGTCAATAGGAACTGTCGATGATAAAAGATCCTTCTCTAGAATCTCCTTATCGACAAGTGAAATCTTCAATAGTTCCAAAATAGAGATTTATTTGGGGATCTTTTTGAGTTGATCAAGTAAGCTATAATAATTGGGATTATCTCTTGTTGGTAATTTGGATGGTAGAGGGGCTCCTTTTATGGTAACTTTCCCTTGTCATGTGGTGACTTCACACTCAAGATTTTGACCTTGAATTGTGATAAAGGAGACATGCTGGTCATAAGAATGCATGTTACTAAAACAGGGGAAAATGTGGGTGATGGATTTTGAATGGGGATATGCACCTTCACTTTCCTTATTTCATTAGGAAAAAGAGATCCCCTATGGAAAGACTTAATTTCAACCTTTAGGCACGAGTCAACCTTGATGGAGATCTTGATGTTTTCCTTATGATTGAGGATGGGGTAAATCAACTTGAAATGCACTTTTGGGAGATAAATGGAAAATAAAAAATGAATGCAATTATACAATATAACACTTGTCACAAAAAGGTTGTGTTGAGTGTCCCCCCAGGACTCATTCACCCAAGGGAAAATGGGTCTTGCTACAAGGGTTGAAAATCCAATTTTATAGTCCTTTGCTCCTTGGTCTAAACTTTCACTTCCTCTGCATTTTAGAATAAAAAATTCAGAATTAAATTTTGAAAGTGAGTTTCCATGGCTTGACGACAATGTTGACAACTTTGCAACTTTGACAACTTTTGCAATTTTTCTCTTTTGATAGATCTTCAATCCTTCTTCAACCTAAGATCTATAAAACACACAAGAGGGAAAAATTGTTTATTTTTGGTGAATGGGGGTTTGTCTTGGTCAAACCTCATTTTGGTAATTAAACCTTGAAATAAAATAATGAAACATGAAAGGAATGATGAATGAATACTTGTTATGTTTCAACTCAACAAACCCTTGAATTGAGATACTTGAATGACTGGAACTTAACACATCTCTCCAAGGTCTTGATCTTGCATGAAATGTCTTGTTTGGATGTTGATCTTGATGCTTGAATTTTGACTTGAATGCTTGAAACCTACATCACAATGCTAGCTCCAAAAACATGCATGAATGATGATAACTTTGAAATGATGTTTGAGATCTCGATTTCTGCAACAAATGACTAAGAAATTTTCTCTTGAACACCTTTGACAATAATCTTAGCTCTTATGAAATTTGGATAATCTTTCTAGCTTACTTCTAGATATTGAATTGATAAAAAGACCTTGTATTTATAGGTAATTTTCTAATTTCCTAAAAATTAAACATTACAAGCCAACATTTGAAGTTGAAATTGGGATCATAAAAAGGCTACTAAAAACATATCAAAATCTGAATTTAGCAACTAAAGGGGACCCATTCGCCCAAGGGAAAATGGGTCCTGACCTAAATTGCCAGGACCTATTCATTTCAAGGTGTTAAAAATGATAATTGCATTAATTAAATCATGATTCCCCTTTCATAAATTATAATTAATTATGCTTGTAGATACATAATTGGGCCAATTAGAGGCTTAATTAAGTCCAATTAATTAAGGGACCCAAATAAAGGAGTACATTTTCTAACGCTACAGTTACCTACGATATTATCGTAGGTATGGATAACTTGATTGTACGTTTTTCCTTTTCCACCATCATTTCCTTTCCCATGGTTTGAAATTGGATTCTTATATATACCTAGATCATTGTTTCCAAAACTTCTAGGTTGTTGATCAATATTTACCTCACTGTTGTCTATGAGGTCTTGAATGATATTTTTCAATTTCATACAATTGGATATTTTATATCCTTTTGTATGATGATAGTTACAATAGTCTTCATCCTTATACCATGAGGGTTTAACTTGTGGTTGGACCCATATTGTCTGTATTTTGGAAGTTTTATGGTATTTTCTTGGACTAACTTGTTCAAGACCATTTCGATGGCTCCCCTAAGGGATTGTATTTTCATCTTGGTGGATAATTATTTTGTCTTAGTTGTTGTCCTTGTTGGGTGTTAACATTATTGACATGTTGTGTGCCTCCTTGTTGCATGTTTGGTTTGGAAGGTGCATTGATGCGAACCTTCACATCTACAACCCCATCATTAGTAACATTCTTGTTTTTGGCCCAAATATGGGGTTTTTCATCCTTTACATATGAGTTCCTCAAAACTTGATACATATTGCATCCTTAATTGGAAAGTAAGATCTATGTTTAAGTTTAATACAATGATTTCAACTTGTTGTTTCTTAGGAATAGGCCATTTATATTTACTATCCCTATGTCTCCATTAGTGTAAGAAAGGTGCAAAGGCTTCTCCATGATTTTGTTTTAAGGTATAGAGTTCTACTAAGGTGACCTCTACATCAATGTTGTATGAAAAATGTGCTACAAATTGATCTATTATCTTTTGGAAGGTTATAATCCCTGGAGATAGGTGAGAAAACAACTCTATTGCTTTTCCAACTAAGCTTCGTGGAAAGAGTCTCATAAGGTATGTGTCGTTGTAAGATACTTCCATGCATGCTACATAGAATTATTGTCACAACCACCCCTTTTGAACATCTAGTTAAGGTTAACTTTGGAAATAATATTTATCAAGAAATTGGTAGGATAATATTATTTCTTTCAATAATCAAAATAGTTAAAAATTTCTTGGAAAATAATTTACTGTTCAAGTATTTTATATAACGGAAGGAAGAAGTTGTAAATATAGACAAATATAAAAATAATAAGAATAAATAGATATGATCATTTCTTTTATTAATTTGATTTGGAATAACTGTCCAAGAAACGTTATATTATTGCATGTTGTTTTTCGAATTCTGGAACCGACAATAACTATTCGGTTACGCTATTGGAATTGGAACCTTTTTTATGGATTTATTGGCATGGAAAGAAGAGGGGAGAGGGGTGTTGTGGAAGTTATAGAAATGACTTATCGGTAATTCTTTGGCTGCCTCTAAAACTATTCAGCTCTTCTCCCAACAGAGGAGACGATACTGGCTCAAGAAAAAATGTTATCATTTGCCATGGGGTTTCGTTCAACGGAGACAAAACTATCAAACGCGTTACCATCGCATGGGCCTCATCCTACTGATGCACGAAGGAAATTAGAATGGAAGATTTTTCCAGACCAAAGCAATGTTAAAGTATGAAGCCCAACGGTCGTGGCCTTTGGTATGACCCAACGGTTGAGGTCTTTGGCCATTAGACTTCCTTTAGTTTCTTATGCTGTATTCAAATATATATACAGATTGTATACTGTAAATAAGACTGATGAATAAGATTTGCCCTGCTAAGATAGTGGACGTAGCCAATGTTGGTGAACCACTGTAAATTCTTTGTCTCGTCTTTTCATTCTTTCTTTACTCTGTTATTCTGCATTTTTTTCCTGTGCATCTTCATTCACAATTGGTATCAGAGCTCGGTGGTGTAGCAGTAGTTATTGGGAATTCAGTGTTGAATTTCCTGAGTTATGGAGGAATCGAAGATAGAGAAATTCGGGGGACAGAATTTCGGTTTATGGAAAGTGCAGATGGAGTCTTTGCTGATTAAGCAGGATCTTTCACTCGCGCTTGAAGGGAAAGCGAAGAAGCCATCTTCGATGGCAGATGAAGAGTGGGAGAAGTTGGACAAAAAGGCAAGAGCTACGATCTTCCTTTCGCTGTCCAGTAACGTTTTGTTCAACGTTTCAGCAGAAAAGACTTCGAAGGAGTTGTGGGACAAGCTTTCGTCTATGTATGAGATGGCTTCCGCTTCGAACAAGGTATTTATCATGAAGAGATTGTACAATCTGAAAATGAAAGAAGGTGGGATTGTTTCAAATCACTTGAATGAGTTCAATACCTTAGTTACTCAATTGATTTCGGTGGGCATTAATTTGGATAGTGAAATTAAGGCTATTTTGTTGTTGTGCTCTTTACCTAATAGCTGGGAAGCTGTAGTAATGGCAGTTAGCACTTCGGTGGCTGCCAAGAGCAAGTTGATTTTTGATGATGTTGCAGGAACTCTTCTAAGCGAAGACATGAGAAGGAAAAATCAAGAGATTCCTTCCGGTGATGCCTTGACCATGGTGAGTAGGGGCAGGCCTCAAGATCGAGGCAGAGACAATAATAGAAGAAGATCAAAATCTGCAAAACGATCGAAATCTAGAGGAAAAATTGGTGATTGCTGGTTTTGTGGTAAAGCTGGTCACACCAAAAAGAATTGTCGTTCTTACAAGAAGGCGCAAGAAAAGGTTCAGGACAGCGAAGTCAATACTCTTTTTGATAAAGAGGAAAGTGTTTTAATCCTCTCCACAAGTGACACCACTTCAGACTCATGGGTGTTGGACTCGGGTGCGTCTTTTCATGCCACTTCATGCACTGAGGTTTTCACAAACTACCAGGAAGGTCAGTTTGGAAGTGTCTACTTAGGTGACAATAAAGCTTGTGATATCATTGGTAAAGGGGATGTTGTGTTACAGCAAAGTGGCGGACGTAAGTGGCTATTAAGAGATGTCCGTCACGTTCCAAAATTAAAACGGAATCTGATATCTGTTAGCCAACTCTATGCACAAGGTTGCAAAGTTAATTTTTCTTCGGAAACTTGGAAAGTGACTAAGGGATCTTTGGTGATTGCAAAGGGAAATAAAGTTGGTAGTCTTTATGTTTTTGAAAGTCATGCTGATGTAGGAGCTGTGTTGACAGTGGAGGATAGTGGGACCGAGTTGTAGCATCAAAGGCTTGGACACATGAGCAAACGAGGACTTGAAGTCATGCTCAAAAGAGGACAACTTCCGGGTCTAAAATACGTTGACTTGGAGTTTTGTGATCATTGTCTCTATGGAAAACAAAAACGGGTCAGTTTTTTGAAGAACAGTCGTGACAAGAAGACAACACCTTTGGAGCCGGTTCATTCAGATGTCTTCGGGCCTACTGAGGTAACCTCTGTTGGAGGTGCGAATTACTTTGTCACATTCCTTGATGATTGTACTAGGAAGGTTTGGATTTATATGCTCAATCGAAAATTTGAGGTGTTTAGTAAATTTAAAGTTTTTAAAGCTCTAGTTGAGAATCAGTGTGGGCATAGCATTAAATGTTTACAAATAGATAATGGTGGTGAATTCTGTTCATTAGAATTCGATAATTTTTGTGCGGATAATGGTATTCGCAGAATAAAAATTGTTCCTTTTACACCTCAAGAGAATGGTGCTGCTGAAAGGTTAAACAGAACAATTCTGGAAAGAGCTAGGTGTATGCTCTCTAATGCTGGTATGGGTAAAGAATTTTGGGCGGAAGCATGTAATACTGCTGTGTATTTGATTAATTGAGCACCTTCTTCTCGATTAAATTTTGATATTCCAGAAGAGAGGTGGATGTGCAAACGGATTTCTTATAGCCATCTACGCGTCTTTGGTTGCGAAGCGTTCGCTCTTATTCCCAAGGAGAAGCGAACTAAATTAGATGCTAAGTCTAGGCGCTGTATCTTTGTTGGGTATGGCACAGATCAATATGGATTTCGGTTGTGGGATCCGGTTCACAGGACAATTATCCGTAGTCGAGACGTAGTATTTAATGAGAAATCTTTTCCTGCTTTCCAAGCTCGAGATAAGCCAGTTACAGAGTATATTCCTCTGTCTTTTTTTGAGAATTCTTCACCTGGAGTATCACAGTCTTTGCCGAATTCAAATCCAGTGGGAGTTTCTTCCGTCATTTCACTTTCCTCCCCTCTTTCAAGCTCTCTGTCTTCAGGCGACAGTCAGAATTTTGGGCCGGTTTCTGAAAGTTCATCGCCCAGCACAGGGCGTCTCCCAGGTGAATTCCGTCCGAGCATGGAACGATTGAATTCCACATCCTTACCCTCTTTTCAGGGTTCGCCTGGTGTTGAGATTTCATGGTTTGATGCTGCCAATCGACGTTTTTTATCTGAGTCTTCGCATTGTTTTCCAGGTCATTCCCTGGAGACACCGATTGGTTTAGAGTTCGCATCTTTTAAAAACACTGATTCACTTTGTGATCGGCATCGAGGGGTCTTGGTTAATTTGCCTGGTGATGATTCTCGTGGGTTACAGCCATCTCATGTTGGGGCTTTCTGCCGTCCTGAGGAACCGCGACCAGAGCCCCCTCCCTGTCTTGATGCATCACGCGGGGACAGCCACAAACTCTCTTCTTCAGCTGTAGGTGTTGTTCGGCCTGCAGGTTGTGGTGATTGCAAACCACAAATTCGTGATTCTTCACAGTCAGTCTCACAGGACACCAAATTGCCGGGAAATGTTCTTCAATCCGCTAATACCCTGAGACGATCTACCAGGCAGTGGCAACCTCCGTCTAAGTTCTCAGATTACGAGTTATTGTTTTGTGCAGAGGCAGAGCCTGAGTTGTTGATCTTCGATCAGACAGAGCCAGCTAATTTTAAAGTTGCTACTAACAGTGTTGATTGCCTTAAATGGCAGGATGCAATGCATGAGGAAATGGAGTCGTTACTCACAAACCAAACTTGGGATTTGGTACCCCTTCCGCCAGATAGAAAAGCATTGAAGAACAAATGGATATACAAATTGAAGGAGGGAGATGGAGGCCAGAAACGTTATAGGGCCCGGCTTGTTGTGAAAGGTTATGGGCAACAAAAAGGAATCGATTTTGATGAGATATTTTCACCAGTTGTGAAAATGACAACCATTCGAGCTGTTTTGGGTCTTGCCGCTATTAGAGATCTTGAGCTTGAACAGCTTGATGTCAAAACTGCGTTCTTACACGGGGATGTTGATGAAGAATTGTACATGGAGCAGCCTGAAGGATTTGCCAAAAAGGGGCAGGAACATCTCTATTGCAGGTTGAAGCGAAGTTTGTATGGGCTCAAGCAGGCCCCAAGACAATGGTATCTTAAATTTGATCGTTTCATGACTGAGCATAAGTTTATAAGGTGTGAATCTGATCCATGTGTCTATTTCAAACAACTTCCTAATGGTGAATTTGTTATTCTTCTTCTCTATGTTGATGACATGTTAGTAACCGGCACTAGCATGCGGATTGTCCGTGAGCTTAAGGATCAGTTAGCTAACAGATTTGCTATGAAGGATTTAGGGGCAGCGAAAAGAATTCTTGGTATGACCATTTCTCGGGATAGAAAGAGGAGGGAAATCAGGTTGTCACAGCAACAATACATTGATAAGGTTTTGGATAGATTTGGCATGACCAATGCTAAGCCCGTCAGTACTCCTTTAGCTGGTCATTTTCGGTTATCTTCCAACATGTGTCCTACCACTCATGAAGATCAGGAATTTATGAAGGGCATTCCTTATACATCTGCAGTTGGCAGCATTATGTATGCCATGGTCTCTACTCGTCCGGATATTGCTCATGCAGTGGGAGTCGTCAGTCGATTTATGAGTAATCCTGGTAAACCTCATTGGGAGGCAGTCAAATGGATCTTAAGGTATCTTAAAGGTACTTCTGATTATGGGTTGTGTTTTGGAAGAGACAATACTCAGTTACAAGGTTTTGTTGATTCTGACTTAGGCGGAGATTTAGACAAACGAAGGTCTACTACCGGTTATGTTTTCACATTTGCTGGGACAGCTATTAGCTGGGTTTCCCGTTTACAACAGTGTGTTGCTCTTTCTACTGTTGAGGCTGAATACATGGCTCTCTCCGAAGGAGCCAGGGAGATGACATGGTTGCAGCGTTTGTTAAGTGAGTTGAGCTATAAGCAAGCTGATTTTGTTCTTTTCTGTGACAGTAGTAGTGCCATTTTTATGGCTAAGCATCATACATCTCAACGTCGCTCTAAGCATATTGACTTGACGCATCACTATGTTCGCCATGTCATCGAAGAAGGAAAGCTACGGGTTGCTAAAATTGATACAACTTTGAATCCAGCTGATGCTTTGACAAAGGCAGTCGTGCGAGAGAAGTTTGAATACTGTAGGACTTCTCTCGGTCTTGTACCAATTTGATCCTAGAGGATTTGCAGGGGAAGTCTTGTTTTGGTGCAGTCTTCGTTGGTCTTCAAGTGGGAGTTTGTTAAAGTATGAAGCCCAACGGTCGTGGCCTTTGGTATGACCCAACGGTTGAGGTCTTTGGCCATTAGACTTCCTTTAGTTTCTTATGCTGTATTCAAATATATATACAGATTGTATACTGTAAATAAGACTGATGAATAAGATTTGCCCTGCTAAGATAGTGGACGTAGCCAATGTTGGTGAACCACTGTAAATTCTTTGTCTCGTCTTTTCATTCTTTCTTTACTCTGTTATTCTGCATTTTTTTCCTGTGCATCTTCATTCACAAGCAGAGCTCATAACAGAGTTGGTATTAGACTGCAAAAAAATGTTGTGTGCAAGAGTCAGAAGATTCAATCAACAAGGTATTTTCAATAAATTTATTCTTGTTGTCTGTTAATTCATATGTTGCTATTGTAAATGCATTCCTCATGCTGTATCTTTGTTACGCTGATGGTTACTTTATAAAATAATCATATAGTAAATTGGATTTTCATGGTACATTTCTTAGAACTGAGCTTGTGTTCGAAGTAGTATAACTAGAGTTTTCTAATTTTGCTGAATTTGATTCTGGTACAATGTATATCATTGTACATGGGCTTCCAGGAATTTGAGCTTAATTACTTGCATTAGTTTTATAAGCAGACTTGATTTATGGGTCATGTAATAAGCATACTCGATTTCTGGGTCATGTAGCACAGTTATGGGCTGATTCAAGATTACTATAGAAAACACTATGCATCCAAAAACCCAAAAATAAAGTTAAGCTAGCAATTACAACATCAGTTCTAACAGACAATCAAGGACTTCTAGGGCCAATATCTCTAGATTTTCTCAGGGAGTTCAAATAGATGTATTAGAGGGCTTCAATCATTTTTGCACGTCAGCTTGATCTTGTCTTGATCCTATATGTGTGATCATCTCTTAGTACTTGATGAAATGTTTGCTCACAACCATACATTTATTGTAGTTAAAAACGTATGTCATATAAACTCAAAAGTGCATGGATTGTGACTTTGACATGCTCAATTTAAGGGCCAATTCAACAGTAGAAGAATCCATTATTAAGGTGGAAAAATGAACTTGATGCTAGACAGGTCACACCATTTGGCAAATTTGTTTTTATATACCTTTGCAAGTTAATTTCTGAATTTTTCCATCCATCTCCTTCTGAAAGTTGAGGGGTGTGGTGATGTGGGGTGTCAACGTTTACTTCTGACTCTAATGGTAGGACCTATCATGCATTTAGGAAATGGAGAAATGTTATGCTACAGATCGCCTGTGGGATTTAATCATTTACACCGCATGGTTGATGTGCTTTGAATCCTTGGATCTAAAAGGAAATTTTCCTTAACATTAATACTGCGAGGGAGTTTCAATGTTGGCATGTAGTTGGCATTAAAGCCGATACCTGGAACATCGAAAATTATCCTCATTTTTGTAGAAAACCATCTCAGTGGATGGCTTGGAAGAGCCATGCCCATCTCCTGTACCAATGCCCCTGCGGCCAATCTTCTCGCAGTCTCTTCATTCTTTTGCCTTGCAAGTTCTACTTGGTGTTACCGACGCTGCTCTTCTTTAGTCATCTCCTAGTTACTATATTAAAATACAATTTAGGCATACCCTTATTCATATGCTCCCATTCCCTATTTTTATTTTAATGATGTCCCTGTCCCTGTAACCATATCCTATGACTACTAGTGATTATGTTGTAATCCTTCGTTGAATGCCTGGGAAATCTTCAGTTTTTATTCCATTGTGTTAGCTGTAGCACTGCATACTTATTGAATAATTGAATGCATGTAAAATGTTGCATTTTTGTGGGGAATGAGTTTGTACTTTATAGCTCTCATTCGTTTGCTCTGCTTGTAATTTATAGATACTATAGAATTTGAGTGCGCAGGCTATACTTTACATTTATTTTTGAAATAAATGCATCTTATAGGCATCAAAAGCATCAGTATGATTTCAGCTCAATATCAGGTGTGCATAGGAAATATTATACCATGAAAACTAGAAGCGTGAGCATGTGATTCCTTATCCCAAGGGACAAAGGATTGACATGCCTCTCAAAACCTTTAGTTCTATTTTTTGTGTGCGTGGAAAGATTTATCATAAAATATTAAACTCTCCAAAGAAGAGTGTGAAATTGCCTTCATAAAAAGTGGCTTCCACTTGGTAACAAGCTTAGCATGCTTTGGAGAGGTAAAACTTTTGAATCATACATCTGGAATTAGTCACTACTTTGGTTAAATCTTATAAAAACATTGAATATATCTGTTATTTTTTTTTAGACTTTTTCTGGCTTATTGATATTGAGTTCTATGTATGATTTAAAAAAAACAAAGATTAGTTTTCTTGTAAATAGTCATAAAATTACTGTTTAAAATATATCATGATGTTAATAATAGGTGAAGGAGTTTATTTGAGGTGAAATTAGAAGCGACTAATTGTGTTCTCATATTGTCCTATCATATCTAGTAGTTAAGAGAAAATGTTTAATTGTATAATTGTGTAATCTTAAATTGCTTTAAAAGTTTGAAATCTCAAATGATGAGATAGGGAAAATTCCAGAAAATAAATTGTTAGATGTAGGGAGTAAAGGTAAATCGTAATGTTTCCTTGATGATCATTTATCTTAAAGAATGATTATTAAATATGATTGTTTAGTGTTGCTAACACTAACTTACAAATTAGCTATTTGCATGCATCTTTACAATTGTATGTACAAGATGTTGGAATTCAATTTTATATAGAAAGGCAATCATGTGGATATTTTTGAGCTAACATTGTGATGAAGATCTCATGATTCAAGAAGCAATCAAGTCAAGATCTATCACAATCAAGCAAGAGCTTAATGCTAGAGTTTCGGTGAATTGCAACATCATAATATGATCACTCTTCATTCATTTATCTTATTTCATTTCATTTCAAGGTTTGAATACCAAAACGGGGTTTGACCAAGGCAAACCCCTGTTCACTAACAATCTTTGTAGGTCTAGGTGGTTGACACATGGATGAGCAAACCTTTTTGATGTAAGCATCATCAGGTTGGTCAAATATGTTGTACCTATAATTTATTTACTTTGAATAACAATGATTCTTATTTATACTGATAAATCGCTTATCTAACCTTGTTTTGATATTCCTTGATTCATTGATGCATTTTGTTCCATTTAAATATAGTGATGAAAGTAATTTAATCATTCCTCTTATTCCACACCTTTTTATAATAATTTTATTCAATTAAAATTATTTTGGCAGTTAAGGGTTATAATTAATAAGTCAAATTTTCGGACTTTACAATTATCTTATATGTTTCTGGATTACCACACCCCTTGTATTTATCAAACTTTGGGATTTTAAAGTTTGGAGGGAATTGAACCATCATGATACTTCTATCAAATGGGTAGGGAAAAAGATCTTGTACCACGTACAATTTTTTTTTCCGAGTCCCTACTTGAATATCTTGGATCTTTTGTGTTAAGGTTTGTAGCTAAGTTGATATGTCCAAGGGACAAATGCTTGGTGATGAATTGTATGTATTGTATTGTGGAATGGTGGATGAGTTAAATAACGGATCTTGGTAATGTGGTACGTTTGTGTTGTATTGATAATATGGAGGATTGTTCAAATTGGTGGGTGGTGGTGTGAAAGCATTGTATTGGCCATAGTGATTTTGATTCGCAACATTTTGTTGAGGGTTTGGTTGCAAATTTTGTTGTGCAAAGATTTTTTTTTGTGCTTGTAGTTATCTTTGTGCTTGCAACTATTGTAATCGTTGTTATGTTTGTTGATATGTGATACCTTGTTGAGGTGATGGCATGTGTTGTTGATGTTGTGGAAGAATGTTTTGTTGGTGATTTTGTGAAGTTAAAGTATGACCTTGTTGTTGTTGGTGGTG
>VDFB02216221.1:0-19547 GCA_007258455.2 Sequoia sempervirens
ATTACTACATGACATTATAAGTATCTATACCTGCATATTACAATTACATTACCTTCGTCACTATGCTTTCTGAAGCCCACTTCCTGTAATTCAAAAGCTACCATAGAGCATTGCACATTAGTACCAATAATTCAAGTTGCATCTTAGCCTCAGGATACTATATTCTGCTAAAAAAATCATAGAATAATTATCCACAAAACCTTACATTTTCGTTAAAACTCATAATTTGCACACAAAGAACTTCACTTTAACCATTATTCAACATCAAATCTCACATCAATTTCAATAAAAAGGGTAAAATTTTACACCTTCACAGATTCAAGAAAACATAATTCATCACTCAAGGACAACAAAATCGCAAATTCCACACACACTTGACATATTCACACACATAAAACACATCACCAAGAAACACTTCACACTAAAACTCAAGGGTCCATAGCGCATCCCCGACAGGAAGGATATCGGTGCATTGCGCACTACACTGCGGGTCCTACCCTTTCAATCGGTTTCCGACACCATTGACCCAACACTAGTTAACAGAAGAAACTCAGGTTCACAACAATGACAAATAAAAGTGAAACTCAAGATGTACGGGTCTAAGCGCAAGGTTACATAGTGAGCACACATAGTGCCCAGTGTATGAACCTATGCTCTGATACCAATGTTGTAACACCCCGCCGTGCGAACCCCAAAGGATAACAACACAATAAATATCGCACAATTTTTTTTTAAATGCACATAACATACACATGTAATACACATTAAGTCACAACATGAATTTCATTTAAGTAAACTCACTAACACAAACATCCTTTGGGGTACACGAAGAGTCATTACGCAACTTAGATCCATACAACATCAATAAAGAATAGAATCCAAAGATATAAAGTAAACAATAACAAATATAACACATACATGATGATCAATGATAAGAAACCATCTGAATACGCAAATACATCATATGCATGATCATCCTAACACATTAAATAACAACTTCCATGGTCAATATCCACACCAAGTTTAACATTTCATTACAGTACAATGTTTAAGAAGTACAAGGATACAAGAGTGTTCCAAATATAAGTGAAACCATTACTAGATAGCATGATACAAATGAATAAATGAATACAAAGTATCATAACTGGCTCCAAGACAGATACAACTCTGGAGTCGCTGCAACAACACCAATCCGCACCTCTCAATCCTCGACTGGGAACCCAATGGGGTGCTTGGCACGTTCCACCCGACCATGTGAGTCCGAAGACCCACCCCCCGTGCTAGGAGCTAACAAGAAAGAAACCTCAACCAAGAACATCCAACAGAGAACCACAAGACTCAACGTCATACAAAAGTATCATAACACTCAGAAATTACAATGACATAATCAACCACATCCAATAATCATAAATCTCATCACATAATTCAAGGCAATAGCCAGTAAACAAGGAACCAAAGGAAGATCATAAAACACTTTCAAATCAAACTGAATTAATAAATGTAACACAATTCTGAATCACAATGACACAATACAATAACATCATATCACAGTACCATAAGAGTACAAGGTCAAAACCCAACATCCACAAGATTTATACAAGACCAAAGAATACACCAAAGATCAAATAGGGTAAACCATAAATCAATTCAAAACAACTATGTTTCATCAGTTCAAGACAAAGAACCACTTCCAGAGGATTTCCAAAGAAGTAACATAATAAGGAGTGTTAGAGGAGAGTGTCATCGCATGGCTTAACATGGATTCTCCAGGCTACCTACTGCAAGGTACCGCCTCCATCTACTGATGGATTATCCAGGCAACCAAGCACTAGGAACCGCCTCCATCTATGGTTGTCCAGGCTACCTATCTCAAGGAACTGCTCCATAGGGTTGCTCATGCGGAACCGTTAACCTTTTGTGAAGACAAGGAAATGATATTGCCAACCACGGCCTTCTCAATCCCCTTTAGTCTGTGGTAGCACTAAAAGGCGGATGAGGCATCAATTATCTTTTTAATGTGATTCTACCCACCCCCTAGTTAATTATTTAAATTATCACTTATTAATTTCACTCTAACGAGGGCTATCCTGGCGCTCCTTTGTGCGCCGACCACCCACTTAGAGCCACTCTCTCTCTCTAGACACTCAAAACACAAAAGACCAAAATCCAAGGGTTGTACAACATAACAAGAACCTTAGATCACAAAAGAGAAACATGCGAGGAATTACTCATCTCGCTATAAACACATAATCAAAATCTTACAATTCTCGTACAACCCTCTTCAAAATCCAAATACCAAGGCATTTGCCACATCAAAGCACATAGAGAGAGAACATTGACCAATCATGAAAACAAGCCTCTGGAAGATTCTCAAAAAGTCACACTAGGATTTCCCCATCAAAGAACTAACAACCATAAATTGCAAGACCTCAAGAAACTATTTCCAAATCAAATATAATGAGTGAATAAACCAAAATAAGATCAACAACTCCTTACATACTTAACTTCGATACGAAATAAATCAAAAAATTCAAAAAGATCAACTATCCACATCTCATAAACAAAACACGAGTTCCCAATTACATTGCAACACAACTTAAATGACAAAAGATTCCTTGAATCAAAATTAATCTCCAAAGGTATTCACACCAATACGGAAACATCCAAAACAATCCTTCAACAACAAAGGTAAAAGCATGCAACCAGGCATCCAAGGGAGACCTCAATTTCCTCCTCACAAGATACCCGTACAGTTGGTAAACAAATGACCTTTGATAAAAATCAACCAACATGACAACAATGTAATTAAATGTTTCAGCAATATAATAAAAGTGGGAAGATTGCATACAACAAGAAGCATAAACTTATCACAACCAAGCATCACATTTGTATCCACAAAATCAAATATGAACTCAATGATCAAGATCACCTATGGAAACTAAACAACTCAAGAGATACATTGAAACAAATTCATCATAACAATCCTCAAACACGAGGATACACTTAATTGAATAATAAAAAAAAAAACACACCAACACTTTCTATCCATCCGCGAGGACCAAAATCTAATCACAACTTTATGACACGAAAAAGCTCCATCCATAAACAAAACTCAAATAAAATAAAATAAAAATACATAATCATCTTGATGCAAATCAACTAGCTCAAACCATCAAATCAATCATGAAACAAGTAAGCATCCATATAGAGAATTTACGAAAAAGAGAATAAGGAGATAGTCATCTTTTAGAAAATCATCTAATTAACATAATCCCTACATCTATCCAAAAATAAACAGTCAACTCTACAACCATCTACTCTCCTAATTACCAAAATAAAACTATCTTAACCAAGCAATTTTCTTATTTTCAACATATCCCTATCTACTTCATAAACTTATAAATATAAAACAATCACACTAATATTCAAATCACACAATTACATGAATGAATGTTTATACAAAAAAAATGTTCATTTCACATAACGATTCCTAGGTCTTAAAAATAATATGAAAGATTCCATTACCCATTTGCCAAGTTATCCATTAGCCAAACATAAAAGCATGTGAGGAGAAAGATATTGAGATAACATTTATCTAATTCTAAAACTAACATAAATATAAACGAATTAAAAGATATCACGAAATTAGTACTATAAAAATTAAATTACCAAATAAAAGAACATATAAGAAAAGGTCAATATACACTCCATATTTTAAATTTTTATTTAAATAAAATCTCAAGTTAAAATCTTTAACCTACCTTTCCGTTCTAAATTAGATACAATGATTAATAATATTCTAAAAGAACACATGTTTCCTCTTAAAGTACAAATGTGAGGATTCTATACTTCACCATCCTTAAAACATGATGACTAACTACCTGGCAAGATTTCATACCAACAATTAATAACTTTATTTATTCAAAACAAGATCCTTTAATTATATATTACCACAACCAATATTCAACCTATTTATATTTTAACTTCTAATATTGCAATCAATCCTCTAAAAAACTAATTCCATTTTGTGCAAATCAATAAATCAAGTGACCTATTTTAACAATACATTATTTACTATATCAATAATTAATCTAAATTTTAAAAGCACTTGTAATTAAATCTAATTTTAAGAGCACTTGTCCAACTTTCACAATACTTATTTACACTTCACCATTGTGTTATTATTAACATTAGGATTTATTCGTTACACATCTTTATTGGCATTGATGCTATTATAGATGTGGAATACATTATTATGCAATCTTGTTTGATTATTATTAATGTATAGATATTGCTATATGTAACAAAAATACCTCCTACTTATCTATTATTAATGTTTCCTAGAGGTATTACATTAATATTCATACAAGATTAAAAACCACATATCAATATTATTATTAATTTTAAGATTGATCTACAAGAATTAAATTTAGACATTCATGATTAAATCTAACCACAATGATGCTAACATCGATTTATACAAGTAGTTATTGATGCTATTATTATTATTTTTATTTATTTATTTCCCCTTATTTTGATATACTTAAAAATAAACTATTTTATTCACTTTATTCTTATATAAATATGCTTATATAATTTAAAATAATTAAAATTAACTCAAACTAGCTACATGGAGATCGCAATTCAATTTATTATATCATACCAAAATTGCTCTTTAAAACCTAGAGGATTCTTTAATATTTTAATATATATTCTTATTTTAAAGTAATGTGATCTTTTCTCGTGAGAAGTTTCTACTTTATTCCTTATCCACTATTTGTGTTTATTTTAACTTTCCATGTTTTCTGTTTTATATCATTATGATTATTGAAAGTTTTCTACTGTTATGAATACCAGAATTTATTTCATCATTTTCAATACCCATACCAGAATGGGCGCAACTCACAGACATTTATGTTCGGTAGCCACAACTCAGACAGGTTGACAAAGGAATCATAGAGGCTATTTAATTTTGTACAACGCCTTAACTCTAAATGCTGAAACTGTGACAGGTTGCCAAGTATAATAGAAAGTGAATATTGGAATTTGGAAATAACGCCATCTACTCGCATTATCATCAAATCTCAAAATGTTATCCACCAGTCAGAAGGGAAGGAGAAAGGTGAGGTGCAAATGCGTGACATAAGGGACAGAGAATTAATGTACAACTTTTCCTTTTTTTTATACACATTTCTGTTTACTGGCGAGTTTTCAAAGATGCGCTCAAGTTTGTAGTTTGGAAATTAAACTTCACCACAATGAAGGCGAGCCCTCTACTATGCTAGTACATTGACAATATTAATTTTCAAGTGCAGCAACTACGATAGATTGATAGCAGAATTAAACAGGTTATTTAAAATATGTAAACTTCCTACTGAGTTCCAGCGCGCGGCTGTGACAGGATATCAGGAAGAATATTTAAACCTTTAAACTTTCTATTATAACACGAGAATCACACCACATTGAGAGGGAGGAAATAATTTATCAAACATAGTGTATACTATGCTGGCGAATGGAGCAATATTCCAGAAATTGACCTAACCAAAGTTCAACAATGGACAGTTTCGCGAATACGCAACCTTACATTATCTTTTACAAATTACAAAAGAACGAATCAAATCCAATATCAATCTATGTAAATATATATATTTATTCAAAATAAAAAGAAACATTTCGTACAATAAAATTAAACAATATAATTCACGGTATTACAATCCAGCCTATCGTCCACAGGGTAAAAATAACACTCTTCTGTTCTAAACGAAGACTACCCAATCTCACAAATTAAAAACACTTCCCAGTAACATAAAAGGAATAATTATATTTACCAAAATTATATACATATACAACAGTGAATCTGTGAAGATAAGAATAAATAAGTAAATGTACCTATTTTAACCCTGGTTCACAGTCCCCAAAACCAATATTTTGTTTTAACAAAAGAACTTCCCAGACCTAGGTAAAAACTCAATTACCTGTTACAATTCTTTGTCAATTATATTTTTATTTATTTTTATTTAAATTGCATTAAGGAAGTTTAGACAGTGTTTTTCCCTAGTTTTAAATGAACAATTTGCAAGATCTCAACCGATAGAAATTTTCAAACATAAAATTTAACACAGCCATAGATTCACTGTGCAATCAAATAAAATCAAAAGCATAACAATTAGAATAGAAATTTCGAAAGGCACCTGGCATCCTACGACTGAAGAAGAAACCCAACCCTGATGCTTTCCTTCTCCTTTCCAATACTGTAGCTTCATTTCGGAAAGCCAAAATTTTCCCAGACAATTTTCCCAAAATCAAAAATCTCCCCTCTACCTCTTTTCTCCTCACTTAAAAAGATTCCAAAAAAAAAACTAACTTCATTCTCCGAATAACTCCCAACAGTTTCTCTAGTTTTAATTATTTATTATTATTATGATTTATTTATTTAATTTTAAACAATAATTTCTTTTGTTTTAAAATTACTTCCATTTAATTCTAAATTTAATTAAAACAAACTTTTATAACAATTAACTTTTAACTAAAATATAATTAAACCTCAATTCTTACTAACTCATAATTAGTAAAAAGTAACTTTAATTTAATCTTTTAACTCCAACAATACCTAACCTCACAATGAGTTGAAATACATTACAAAGACAACACAAATGGAGGGCACTCTGAGGAAATAACATGTATCATCCAATGAAAGAAGCAACACACTAAGTTCAAGATGTTGACAAGGTCAATTACAATGGCCTAAAACATAGTCAAGCATCATAAAGTATTGAAGTGCCAACAATCCCCACTGAAAAGTGACAAAGTAGGTACAATGATTGTTCTATGGGTTACATTCAATGTTTTAGTTGTCTATTCACTATTCTATAAGCTTGTTCACTATTTGGGATCATAACAATCATTAATACATGAAGGGTTTCAAAATCAAGGAAAAGTAACATTTCATAGAACTCACCTCAAGTTTAGCACCAATAGTACTATCAATATCATGCATATACTCCTCGAATTTAGCATAATCACTATCAACATTGTCTTGAAGTTGTGTAGCTTTGCAGAGAGCTCTATTGACAGGGTCTTTTCCTTTTTGTTCTGCTTTCATATAATTTCCCTGCATGTGTTTTAATCATCATGCAAAGTTAATATAAGTCAAGTAAAGAATGCAAAAGCTATAAATTTTTGTCCACAACAACTATTATATTACCTCAACTTCAACACAACTATGATTGAAATCAAGGTGTTCTTGTTTTCGTGCAACTTTGATAAAATTGCTCTGCATGTAGTTTAACCATCAAGCAAAAAAATATATCCAAATGAGGAATTCATGTAAAAAATAGTCAACAGAGCCTTTCCAAGCATAAAATTCACAATAAGTGGAATGGGTGAAAATCCATTTTTGTAGACTCACAAACCCTCAACTCTGTCTTTACAGACCTGTTTCAAAAATTTGACTACAAAATGCACAAAATGCACAAAACTCTTCAAGAATCCACCAAATCAGAAAGAAATTGAAGTTACCTCACCTAGCCACCTAATTCAATGCGAGAGGTACAAAGGAGAAACATGTGCAGGCTGAGAAACTTCGGGTGCAGGCAATCGGGGAACGCAGGGGAAAGAGAACTGGAATTTCAAGGGTTTTTGACCGGCAACTTTGATGCAGCGGCAAAATCTTTGAGGAAAGAATAAACTGACCAAGGCAAGATTTTTTGAAAAATTGAGAAAGAACAGGAAAGTGAGAAAAATCAAAATTTTAAAATAAAAATTAAAAAATTGAACAAGAGATAAAACTTTTTATTTTAAAATTGAAAGGTATTTCCATAGCATAGAGATATAGAGAGCAAATAAAATAAAGATTCCAACTAATGAATTGTAAAAAATAGATTTTTATCGTTTATATTCATATCGTTGATTACATTGCATTGCACATCTTTCAAACTCAAAAGCATTACTTCACATTGCATAACTAATAACTAGATGCTGATAGATGAAAATTTCAATTACAATATAGTAGTTTTTACAAAAGTCAACCCTATAAGGAGTTATGCAATTACTTCACATTTATTAATGACTTAATAACTAGGACCAGGTTGCCAATTGCATTTGCTTGTCATGGCATTCCTATGAGACCACATTTCTTTGAGGCATTTTGTCAAACAGTTCATTGCCTTGTTGCTATGGCTAAAAACCTAAAACAAGTACTTTAAAAAAAAGCTATGGATGTTTGGAAAAAATCTATCAAAAGCATAATAGTAAGCAATAGCATAGACAAAGCGGTGAACTCTTTGAAAAAATGCCTCAAAGAAATGAGGTCTCATGGTGATGGAATGCCATGATAATCAAATTGCTTTTGATTGTCATGGCATTCCATCACCATGAGACCTCATTTCTTTGAGGAATTTTTTCAAAGAGTTCACTGCCTTGTCTATGCTAACAAATTTTTCATACATGTTTATCAAATCATTTTATCAAACAATTCATTGCCTTGCTGCTATGGCTAAAAGCCTAAAACAGGTGCTTTCGAACAAGCTATGGATGCTTGGCTAAAAGCCTACAGATTTTTTAAAAATTAGGATTAATCAGGATTTTTTGCAAATTTCAACTTCTGTGGCCCACATTGCCAAATTGTCACACCCATAAATGAGTTTGAGACTCCATAATATTTCCCCATTCCTAAATAAAAATTAGCACTATCGGCCTAACAATGCCTCATCGGCAGAACCCCCATTATAGCATCATTGATGGCCCAATGAAAGCAGTTAATAACCTAGTATCGATGTAACAATACCCTATCAGGCTGACTCCTAAGGCATCCTCCCCGATAGACCGATAGAGTCAACAAAAGAAAGCACATTGTTGTAACACATGAACATCAGTGAAACAAATGTTTTCATTCCCCTGATGGCCCAATATAACGAATGTTTGCATTCCCCTGATGAAAGTAGTTAATAACCTAGCATCGGTGTAACAATACCCTATCAGGCTGACTCCTAAGGCATCCTCCCCGATAGACCGATAAAGTCAACAAAAGAAAGCACATCGTTGTAATACATGAACATCGGTGGAACGAATGTTTGCATTCCCCCAATGAAAGCAGTTAATAACCTAGTATCGGTGTAACGATACCCTATCGGGTTGACTCCTAAGGCATCCTCCCCGATAGACCGATAGAGTCAACAAAAGAAAGCACATTGTTGTAACACATGAACATTGGTGGAACGAATGTTTACATTCCCCCGATGGCCTGATATAACCATGGATTATCAGGAATTAATATATATTGGGGGAATCAATCTTGTTTACCTTGTTCGTGGGCCAAAGGTGTATTAAGGGATTGACACCCCCTTATGGTTTAAAAACTTGCACTTCTGAGACCTAAAAAATCATTCATTGATCTCATAGTTATTTTGTCATAAAACTCAGTCACAACATTTAGGATAGTCACAATGGATTTCAATGAAACAAAAGGAAAAATTTCATAGATTCACTATTCTATATATGATCGTAATAATTTTCTTGGAGATCACGAGAGTAATTTTATAAAGGCATGTTGTGGAAAAAATTTATGAAATTTGCAGACATCTTTAGAATACAATATAAAGATGATATAGTTGAGAATCAAAATATTGAGGGATAGCCTCTTACCTGATCTGAACCTGTGGAATTATGGTCATTCCATGTAGAAATTATAGGCTTAACAGAGAAAGCCAAATGCGAAACTTTCTCAGTGAGACAGTTTAAGCAACTCATTATATGTTGGTAGTCTTCATTTGAGTTGACATGATTTGGAGAGGCTCTTACTAGGAATTTAACAAATGGCTATGAAATTTCTATTGACGAACTAGATTTCCTCTTGATACTAGTATTAGATTTAATACGATATAGTGTTGCCATATAATTGACAACATCTTCTACACTTGCTTCTCTATTATTTTTTTCCACCTAAAATATAATGTCAATTTCAACATATAGTCAGTTCAATGAAAAATTGAAATAAATAACACAATGTAAATTGAACCAAAAATCCATACACTTACTCCACATTTGTCCATTTTGGCCTACAATCTGCCTTGGCCAAATGTATATTCAGTCCTCACATTATCTCTTGCTTTCTTTCCTATGTTACTCTTTGTCATATATTCTTCAGAACACGTACTTTCTTTCAATGCCTCCCACTGTTTGGGAGATAGAGTGGAGTCTAACATCCCTTTTCCCTCCATGATTGTTTTTCTGCAATTGTATCTAAAACAGTTCATCAGAAGTCTCATCTTGTGCTTGTAATATTTTCTAGAGATTTTTCCACTAACAGTGTCAAAGGAATTTTCCATTTTTTGTATAACATACTCCACATTTCATGGATCTTGCTCTACAAAATTTGATTTGCAGATATCCAAATGGGCCCTACATCTTATGCCCAACTTAGAGGCCCACCTTGTAGCATTTTTCCCAATGGGTTCACCATCTCTTGATACCTCAACCAAGAATTGCTCCTTCCCTTCTACTATTCTTTCTTTTGCATTCTTCTCTGTAGATCTATATAAATCTTGACTCAATCTTTGTATTTTAATATAAGCAGGAACATCTTTTGTTTCACCACTACAAATATTTCTAGTTGATTCACTAATTCCTTCAAAAGTTGTAGATGCAACAAGTGCACTCTCAATAGGCATATCAGATGCAAATAGACTCTCTTCATGACTTTGATTAATTGGAACTTCATGCTCCTTGGCCACATCACATGTGGCATGAGTAGGTAGATCAATAATGGTCTCTACAGATTTCACTTCATCACAACTATTTTTTTCACCATCTTCATTTGTTGAATCACAAAAGTGTTGGCTTCTACAAGCTGGCAGCACTGTATCTTTACTTTCTTTTTGTTTTTTCGCTGCATTCTCTCTACTCTCTTTTTCTTGCCTGTAAAACAAAAAATATATATCATATCATGTCTTATATACATAAATCTCTTGCCTATAAAATTTTATTAAACAGTATTAAACAAATAATTTACTACTTAGTGGATTTACAACTTTCCTATTTGATGTCAAACCAAGACGTGATAAATATTCATTATTCTTGGCCACACGTTCTTCACAAAAGCGCTCATAATCTATCACTGGAATTTCAACATTGTGATCACTATCATCTAATTTGCACCTTAAATTATTTTTCTTCATTTCCTGATGTCCACAAAAACAATAATGTATAAATTAGCAACTTGATACAAATATATTGCATCCTCATTTTTATATGAAAACATATTCATATTGCATTCATATAACAACTTTTTTCAACATTAAATCTTTGAAACAGGTATTAGTCTGAAGGTCTGTTTCCTTGAAATATAAAACAGTCTTAAAACAACATAAAAGTCTTTCATAAAAGGTCATAAAATGGGGCTCATCAATAATCATCTACATTTCCAGCAAGATTAGAATCCTAATCAGTCGTGTCTGCGTCTACTTGATTTTCTTCCTCATCCTCATTTACGACATGCAATACATTATCTCTCCCAATTTCTTCATTGGTAATCAAAATCTCTTCTTCAAACAGTCCCTCATTGTCTTCATCCACTTCTTCAAATGTTTCTTGTAAATTAACATATTTCCCATTAGGAATTACATCAACAACTTCCATGAATTTTTGTCTCAAATGAGACTCTGTTTGAATGACATATGACCAACTTGGGCTTCTTACATCATCAATTAGAAATGATTGGTTAATTTGAAGAGGGGAAACATACGACTCATTTGTCTATGATAAAAATTGTCGTGTATTTGCACGTACAAATCCATACTCATTAAATTGTATTGTGGATGGTTGGATCCACTTACATTTTAATAATATAGGACTATTTTCACCAAAATTCACTTGAATAATTTCTTGGATGAATCCAACATAAAATTTCTTCTTAATTTTATGAAGAAATTCAGCACTAACAACATAATCACAATTTGTCTTTCCTTTGTCTTTTTCTTCCACTCTTAAATGACTACCATAGGCCCACATTCCACTAAAATGCATAGCCCATAAATGTGGAGGTTGTGAAAGCTCACTTTCCTTTGTTGTTATATCTTGACCTTCTTCTTTTGCATCATTGATTGCATTAGCAATCCATTCTTCAAATTTTGGAAAAGAAACAGCTCCAATCAAATCATGATGCCTGCGCCTTTGAGGTCAATGTTGCATCCAAGTTTGATTCTCTTCTTCATATTTTTTGCATAGAATAATGACGTACAAATAGTAAGATTAATAATATAAATGTGTAAATGCAATTGAGTAAATAAATTATTGTGTAATTTTTTTTACCTATGCCACTTATCGAATGAAGATGTGTTTTGAAGAATAAAGGCATGTATTGCACTTCTTTCTTGATATGATAGCTTGAAGCGACATCCATTGCCTTCGAATACTTCACCTACAACTCTCTCATCTTCATCATCATCCCATACATGTCGATTGCCAATTTTTAAATCCTTCATATATTATGTGCAAAATCCCATGGCCTCTTGCATTGAATATCCCTCAGACATGCTACCTTCTAGTTTTGCCCTAGTACAGACAATTTTTTTCAAAACCTTCTAATATCATTCTATAGGATACATCCATCTCGTTCTTACTGGGCCACAATGCTCTAGTTCATATTCTAGATGTATTAAAAGATGTATAGAAATGTTAAAGATTGCTAGTGAAATTCTCGTTCCAATAGAAAAAGGACTTCAACAACCTCCTCCCTCAAACTATCAAAGTTTGAAGGATCTAATACATGTAAACTCATTCTCTTTAATATTAGGCCCAACCTTATAGTTTCCAATCTTGGCCCCATTTCCAAACTTGATATCTTTACCACAATAGGTAAAATATTCTCAATTATGACATGATAGTCATGGGTTTTGAGGCCTCTTAAGCTATTAATGTCAGTTTGGCTTCTGATGTTGCTACTTACATATCCAGTAGGAAGCGAGTCTGAGACATCAACTCTAAGAATTGTGCACGTTGTTCCTTTGTCCAGACATAAGGAGCACTAGGTTTTCTATATTTTTCATTATCATATTTTTCAACCCAAATATTTCGACAAATCTTTATTTCTCAAAAGTCTTCACCTGATGAAATAGTATCAAGAGCACCAAAAAGAGTTTCTATAATAGTATAATCAATATTTTTCTCATTATGCATAAAGTCAAGAGTATGCCTAATGGCTATATCCTTAAAGTATGGCAACTTATACAATATGCACAACCGTTTTACACCACTTCACGATTCTCTTCTTGACCATTGAAACATGTTTTTTGTTGACGATATGGATGATCCATTTTAAGGTAAGCATGATGTCCACAATAATTACACGTACACAAAATTCTTGAATGCCTCAAAAAATCCTTAAAGTTGCAAGCAAGACATGCATGGTATCCATGAATAGAGAGACTAGAAAATGTGCCATATGCAGGAAGATCATGAATCATAAACAATAAGGATGATCTTAAAGTGAATTTTATTGAATTACCATGCCTTAAAGATTGAATTTCTTCAATTCCTTTCCACAATTCCATTAACTCATAATATAATGGCTCTAGATAAGAATCTATTGTATTTGAAGTCACACTTTTCTTTCCTAGTATAATCAATGATAACATTAAGAAAAATGGTTTAGTTGCTAACCATGGAGGCAAGTTATAATTTATTAGAAACATTGGCCAAGTTGACCACTTAGTACTTTGATCTGAGAATGGGTTCACCCCATCTAGAGCCAAACCCAACTTTATATTACGAGGATCTTGAGAAAAATCGGGCCATTTGTTATCAAATTCCATCCAAGTCTTAGAATCAGGCACATGTCACTATTTTCCATCAGTGCTCTTATTTTGGGCATGCCACTGCATAAGTTCAGCAATATCTCTACACCTATACATTCGAAGTAATCGTGGGATTATCGGAAAGTGGTGAAGAACCTTTCTAGGAACCATAGCTGATTTCAACCCTTGTCTATAGCTCAGTTCATGACATTTCAGACATTCACTCTCATTTGCAAGATTTTTGTGAAATAATACACAACCATTCACACATGTGTGGATGTTTCCATACCCCAAGCCGAGCTTACTGATTTTCTTTTTACATTGACTTCGTTTTGTTGGCAATGTTGAGTCAGCTAGTAACAATGAACTTAATAATGCCAATAATTGATCTACACTCTCATTTGTCCAACCATGCACCACTTGCAAGTTAAGAATTTGAAGGATTGTTTTCAAATGACTTAACTTACAATTAGCATACACAGGCTTTAAAGAATCGTCCATTGACTTGGCCCAATCACCGTTTAGACCCTCATTCAACATTCTATCAACTTCAAACCCTTCGTCAAATTTTTTTGCCTCTTCATCTATGTTTGGTGCCACTTCATCTATGTTTGTTTCCTCTTCATCTCTCACAGTTTGACATTCTATCATATCTTCATGATAATTGTAAGCCTAAGGGCTTATACCACTATTCCCATATCTTATCATATGTTGATAAATCATATTTATTTTTTCACCTTTCCACCAAGACAATTTTTGCATGGACATGGATATTTGTCAATGTCCCTCTCATGAGCTAATCTCTCATCATATGCATGATATTGATCTGTAGTCAACCTTTGACACTCATCCATCTATAATATTGTGCATTCCCATATTAATATAGTTTCTAATTTAAATAAAAAAACATAAATGTGAAAATAGAGATGCCAAAACATTGTTGAAAGTAGTCACTTTTAGTACAGATCATAACAAAAAGAAGAGGATATAATGAGTCATTGTTCTGAGATCTATCTTACATTCATTTGAAGTTTACCTACTGAGAATGGAATATGCCTATGTTTCCTATTAGCTTACTTTCGTCAATGAGGGTTTTGAATTACCTCTGAATTCACTATAGAGGGCCTCACTGACTTCAAATTTGTTGCAACAAACTTTGAATTTCTTGCCCGCATTTTCAAAATTCTCCAGGTCCTATCCAAACAAGCTTTATCGCCCATGCAAGTGCTTCAATACCTATCCATGAGAATAACAAATGTCAACAACAATCCAATTTCATTCCCATGCCAACAATTATACATTTTACGAGTTGTCTGACTTATAAATATAGACAAGTTATGTAAACCACTAGATAAATAACATTTAAAGGTTTGTCGTCTCTGACTTATAATCTGTTTTTGAGTTCAACTAATACAACTATTTTTTTTGGTTTGTTTTCATGGTTGTTACTCATGTAACTTGTACTTTCATATCCCTTTGAGCTATTTTTTGTATTTCTTTCTTCTTCATTGGCTGTGTTATGAAAGTAAAACTTGAAAGTGCCCCTGCTAATAATATCTGAGTCTTTAGTTGTTTACTTATTTTTGTGATATTTGACTTTTGAGTCTTAATATATAAGTCCAGATGTTTATCTAGATTGATGTGGATCTTGCAAATTCTAGATACTTAAAGCCAAAACATGATTGAGCCTTGAAAGTGGATTGATCCATAGATAACATTATGGAAAGTGCTAGAATGTAATGTTCATTGTGGGTCATGAATGAGTGGAGGTGATACAAAATATTTAAATATACCAGTAACAATCATATGGTGTTAATTAGTTAATGTAAATGTGACAAAAGGATTTATTATATATAAGTGAGTTGAAGGCCAAGAGTATTTTGTCTGATTGTCAAAGAGGACAAACTTAACATAGCCATACACTCATAATTGATTTTGGATCACAAGTGTTTTTGTTCAAAATCATCTCTTAGAAGTACATGATATATATCTTCTACAAGTATTTCAGCACACTGCAAGTATTTCTTAACAAGCTTATCTCTAGGTTCACCTAACTTAGAATTACATGCTAGATGCTACTATGTTATTTCCTTGGTGAGTTAGCTATGTTCCTTTTTGTTCATAAGGAACATCTTTATAATTAATGTGGGTTTGTCTCTTTTGATGTGCATCCATTTCAGGCCTACAGTCAAATGGATTCCAAAGAGGTTGTGTTTGGTGGAGGCTCATCAGGTAATATTTTTGAGTAATTCTTTAATTGGAAAAGATATCCTTATTTTCTATAATTTTATTCTATTTGGTAGAGTGGCTCTAGGGATAAGGATTTTAAATATTTACACAAAACTCTATGAAGAAGTCATGCTTTCTTTATAAGAGTGTCTCCACAATTTACTTCCAAATTACCATGAGAAATCCCCTGAAAACTATGGTTATAGGAGGGTGTGGGAGGTGTGCTCAGTGAATTCGATGTATATGTTGTCCAGAAAAGAACTGAGTTGGTTCCTACAAAAGTACTTTGGACAATTTGACTGACTAGATATGCATGCATTAGCAGTTTCAAGTGTAGCAGAGCCTATTCAATCATGGGCAATGTTAGGAGATTCATTTGTCTCTCTGACAAAGAGTTTTTTCAACCATTGCAAATTTGCAACTAGCTTGAAACAGTATCTTCATTATTGAAGAACTAGCATTCGTCTTGTCATAATTCTTTGGCAGAATTCTAGTAACATGGGGATATTGTAAAGAATATTATAAATTAAAGGATTAACATTGATTTGGTCAAGCTAGGTAATGAACACCATATATATGTGGTATTTGTCTCCTTGGAGAGAACAAGCTTTATTCAGTTATCCATTACTGATTCTTATTCTCTCTTTTTTTTTGTATGATCTATGCATGTTATTTTTCATTGTGCTAGTTGTTAGAATTGAAAAATTTCACATTTTTCACTAGCCTCCACCCACCAATCCTCCACATTCCATAGAAATTCATCACATTTTAATTTTATGATCAACACAAATTGTTGAAATTTATGTGACAAGATCCATTTTGTAGCCCACATTGCCAAATTGTCACACCCATAAATAAGTTTGAGACTCCATAATTTTTCCTAAGTAAAAATTAGCACTATTGGCCTAACAATGCATCATCAGTGGAACCCCCATCATAGCCTCACCGATGGCCTGATGAAAATAGTTCATAACCTAGTATCGGTGTAGCAACACCCTACCAGGATAACTCCTAAGGTGTTCCCCCCAATAGACCGATAGAGTCAATAAAAGTAAGCACATCGTTGTAACACATAAACATCAGTGGAACAAACGTTTACATTCCACCGATGGCCCAATATGATAATAAATTATCAATAATTTTTATATATCAGGGGAATTAATGTGTTTCGGGGTAATATTTTGGCTTCCCACTAATAGGCCGAAGGAAAATTGTTCATCGGTGGAGAGGGTGGCTATAGATGGAATAAGGATTGCAGTCTCACTGATACAACGATGATGATTGATTGCTAACTGATGTGACATCTCAAGGCATTGTCCAGATATTTACAAATCAATGCTTCCCCCCAATGACAAGACTAAAATGGGTGGTATATTTATGAGCCAGAGTTGAAGTGAATTATATCACAAGTTGATCACATAATTGTTGCACAATCTAGAAGATTTCATTGAGGACAAAAGCAGAAAGGAAAAGATAGGAGTTCTCACATAGCAAAAACTAGTGGAGGCGAGACCCAAGTAAGTACACCAATCCCAACTAAGAAGTTGTATTTTTCAAAGGATTAAGAATTCAAACAATGGAGGAAAATGCAGAAAAACCCAAAGCTAAGAAACAAAAAACTGAGAAGAGACTCTTGAATCAAGACTTGATAGATCAATGCCCTGGGTCGGGGCCAAGACCTAGGAGGGTTGCTCAAATGAATCCTTCAATGGATAGATTATTAGATAAACATAAAGGCTTGGGGGATATTTGGACACCACGACGCGGGTATGAGATTTTCATGTATCATTATAGGAAACAATTTAGGTTTCAACCAGTCTACAAACCATGGAGGTTGAACTTGGGAAGACTTGTGGTGCCCAATGTGTTCGTAAATGTAGAATTAATTAAAGCTTTGGATAATAGATATGACCCCAAGAGGAGAACTATCCAAGCACATAATGGGGCTGACATGCTTGTTATTTCTGAGGATTTAATTTCTAATGTGTTTCAGTTGGAGTGTCCTATGAACTTTCCATTCACGATTAGAGGTCTCTTGACAGAGTATCACCATATGGATACCAACTACAAATGATGAAAACTACCCTTGCATAGGCCTAAGAATGAAGCAGGCCAACTCAGGAGGTTTTCAAGTAATGAAAACCCTCCTTTTCATGAGGACTTGTTTGAAGAATATTTTAGATACAATTATTATTTAGCTAGCCAGGTCTTGGGGGTAGAGGTCCCACCCCTCATGTCTATTTCCCTAATGGTCTTAGCTGCAAACATACAAAGAAGTGATGCTAGGTCATTCAATTATGCTAGATACTTGGTCAATGACCTAAATCAAGAGCTTGAAAATATTAAAAACAATAGTGAATATATTCATTTCAAACATTATTCTTTGTTCATGCATTTTCTCATGCATGAGGGACATGTTAGAAGGGTCTGGAGTCAAGAATTAAGAATAAAAGATACAGATGAAAATGGGAACCTCAAACTTGTATAGATGTGTACTTCACTATGGGATAGTCGATCTGGTAGATCTCATTATCTTTATTTTGAGGATTTTTTTGCGAAACCATTAATGGAGTGGCTGGGATATCCACATGATTATAACTTATCCCCAAAAGTGCAAAAGTTTCTAAGACCAAAGGAAAAAGGTGGGTCATAATTGGGGAGATTGGTATGCTTTTCCTGATTGCACAGTGATTAGGGTTTATGGGTTTGAAGGAACTCCACACTTGTTGCCATGAGTAGTTCCTAATAGAATTTCCTACTTAAAAATTGTGAGGAAATTGGAGAAATATAATTCCAAAAAACTCAAAGGACACAACAAACAATCGATCATGCCCAGTACCTTATGTTTTGGAGACTTTATAGTGGTTGAAAATGAGGGATATGAGGAAATTGATGCTAAATTAGCACAGTATAACCTCCCTCTAGGTAACAAAAGGAAAGATTTTGATGCAGAAGGCTTTATTCACAAAGCAAGGTTATCACAAGCATTATCAGGATATGAGCATGTATTCTTAGTTGAAGATGTAATCAAAAACCATGATGAAGCCTCTACCACTAAAAGAATGACTGCATATAATAGGGTTATGCTTGCAGAGGAATGGAAAAGAAGAAACGTCCCATCTTATTTGAAGGCATTTGGTGAAATACATGATCCTCTAGCAAGGATTGAGCAACTCATTGCTCATATGGATGAAGTGGTAAAGAATGTTCCTTCATTTGTCTTTGATGCCCCTCATGCAACCTATTAAGGAGTGTAGGCTGAAGATATAGAGCCCTTAGATTATATCCCTTCATAGCCAACTCCTGATGTGAGTTTTTTTGTAGATACTGATATGAGTGAAGAAGAGGAGAGTGATGAGGAAAGTGATGAGGAAGAAGAGCAAGTATAAAAAATAAGTGCTCCTATAATTGTATGGTATGAGCCTCCTTGGGAACACAATGTTGTAAGATTGGAAGCATCAAATGAATTATCAGATGATGTTAGTGTCAAGGTTGGATAGGAGTTCATTTCTGATGGATATTTTGTTA
>VDFB02216223.1:0-13625 GCA_007258455.2 Sequoia sempervirens
TATATATATATATATACAGTACACCTAAAAAAGCAATGAGACTTTGGTAAATAATATATCTAGATAAAGAGAATACAAATCTAAAATAGAACTTGTAATAATTCATCTACTCATCAATAATATTTTCATACTATTAACAATTTAAAAATAATTGGAAGACAACTATAATCTATAACATAGCATCCTTAAATGGTTCGTTTTAAATGAAATGATGGGAAAGAGAACAAGAATGCAAAGATTAAAGTATAAGTCAACTTTGAAAATAATTGGGGACCAAAATATTTAATCCAATAGTTGTTAACATAAATGAACTTCAATTATATGGCAAGAACATCAAAAGGTAGACTAGAGAAGCCAAAATAATATCTCATGTGGAATCAAATCTAATAAAGTTTTGGCTTCATTGCATACTTGTTATAAATATCTCACATGAACCAATGAAACTCAATGTGTCTCCAAATTACATAAGAAGAGAGAACCTAAATGTGAAGAAGAAAAAGAAATTCAAAATCCATCTTTTTGTAATGAGTTTGTTAAAATTTAAAAACATTCAAGAACCCCAGAATGGTTTGAAATTGATGAGCATAATAGAAATTTTTGAAGGCAAGAGGTCATCACAAACCATTCGGTTGTGGGCTTCAAAAATTTTCAATGAATGGTTTTCCAATAAGATGTATTAACCAAAATATTCCAAATTTTTATACAATTACTAAAGATGTACAAAATGATACCTTTACTAAATAAATTTCAAAGATTCATGTAAACAAAATGTTTGATCGAAATAATATTGTTGTTAAAGTTTTTTTTACTACATTAAATTCTATTGTAAATAATAGTAAGGAAAAAGATAAAAGAGTTGCTCATAGACTAATAACATCATTAATAACAAATTAAATAATTAAAAAGGCTCAATTATTAAGGTAAACTTGTCTTAAATTAAGCCTAAATCGTAAAAAATTATCAAAAGTACTATCAATAAGATCATGATTAGAAATTCCTATTGAAAATCATACTTGGGCTTTTAGCAGTAGGCTTCTGTGAGTCAATAAGAAGCTAATTAATAGCACATAGGATGAAATTCAACAATTTTGACACTCTAACTCTAGATTTACATATGAGATTGGAAACAACATTTTTTATACTCTACCTAGGCCATGATTTTGTTATGAGTACGAAGAATTTATGATAGAAATAAATCCATTATTGTTGAGTTAAAAGTAGGTTAAATATTATTTTTCTTAAAAAGTCACTTTTATATAAATGTAGGTGTTTTGGAGAACGAAGCTATAGCATGAATAAGTGATTGACATCAATGGCTATAAATTTCAAGGTGGGGACATTCAATATAATTCATAAGGTGTTATAATATTAAATGCTTTCAGTGTTTAGTTAGTTTTAATCAATGTTGTATGATTTATTAAACATTTTTTTAATATTTAAATGTAGGTGTTTTGGGGAGTAGCGGTGATAGATCTAGCTCATTAAGAAAGGATATAGGTAGAGAGGAGGAGTGACCTTGACAAGGATTGAGACATGGATCACCTCAGGGTGGTAGATATGAGTGGAACATATCCATAGAGAAGGATGGGCGAAGAGGATAGATATAGAAAAATGTGATCAACATAGATTAAATAACAAATAAAGCATAAATCAAATACTTTAATAGTATAAAATATAAAATGTAATTGATCATTTGTGGGTTTGCATCCCACCAAGCATGTCAATTTGTAAGCATTGAATTTAAATAAATGAGATATTGAGGAAAATAAATGTAGACTTCAAATTGAATTAAAAAATCACCTCTAATAGAGTGAAAAGATGAATTACACAAAAAATGAACTAAAATTATAATGAAATACATATTGACAAATGGATATATCTTGCAAATGATAAAACATTTATTGCCCAACTAGATAAAATATACTTGCTCAAAATTGAGATGATAAAATGGCACATAAGGAAATGTTGTTTCTCCTCACTGAATGTCCCTCACCCTCTGCTAGTTTTTGCTATATATATGTAATATATGGGCACTCAAAAAATATGTAATATATGTCTTCTTTTTAGATTTTTTTTCATTTATGGTAGGTTTTCTTAATCAATTTTGTCTATATATGATTGCTACAATCCTATTTGATGGGTCTCTTGGTTTTGTCCCTACACCTTCATGATTTGTGGGTTGACATGCCCTTCTCTATTTTGTACTTTACTATGGAAATTTTTACAATAAATATTTTAATTAGTTTAGGCCTTGATCGTTTTAGGTCTAAAAATAAAAATTAATTTGATTTTGATAAAGTGTAGGAATTAAGGTATCATGAATTTTGTTAATAAGTGGATGTTAGGTGTTTGGGTGGGGACCATGGTATGGATATGAGTGTATGTGAGATTTAGTGTCTACAAAATCCAAAGGTAAATCAAAATATTATAAAAATAAAACTTTTTTTGGAAGGATAATATAAAACCAAATCTAAACACAATATAAACATTGTAATCACAACCATACGTACTATATATATGAGATTGCATACAACCATGTGTAAAATTTACAACCATGTAAAATTTATTCATATGTTGTTTATTAAGAAAAAATGTCATAAATTATATTTCTAGAAATAAAAAGGACTACAAATATGGAGGGAAAAAATTAAATAATCTCAACATAGAAAGGATTTTACAAAGTGATAGATAATTTTCTCAAAAGAAAAAGGATGTGTTGTGCACAAGACAACAAACCACTTTTTCATGTTTTTTGATGTCTAAATATTTACTTTCCATACATGTTTGTGAATACCACATAAATTGAGATGCACGATTATTTTAAAATCTTCACATGCATCTTAAAGTGGAAAAAAATGTAATGATAAAATTTGCATATCCATATTATTCCTATTGTATTTTTTGCCTCATTTTGAATATATATATATATATATATGGTGCAATATTGTGCAAAGTGGTAATAATTCCCCTAGAGTTTATGACCTATTATATAGACATAAATCAAACACTTGAACTCCATTTTTTCCTTACACACATCTTATCAAAGCATTTTTTTGACACATATCCACATATCCACACATCCACTTTTCCTAATGAATCTTATGTGTATGTCTAATGGTGGCATGTGGAAGGATAAATATGGCTATTGAAAACTTTACCATTATCTTGACAACTAATTATGGCTATATGATTATCTTATTGTAATGAACCTAAGTTCATTCAATAGATATTAGTGAAGTTGAATTAGGAAGCATGGATTGTGCTTTATTATACACATTTTACGTTTAAAAATATGGGTCTAATTTTTGCGATATTGAAAGTCAGTTAAATTTCTTCAATAGTATATCCAAGGTATAGGGATATATTAGTGGTAAGAGTAGTGTAGGATAAAAAGGAGAATGTATAAAGAGGGGAAGGTCTAGAAAGGTAATGACATGGTAATGGAAGGAGAAGTTACACTATAAGGTTAGATTTTCATAGGATAAGGAGGAATGGTATGAAGAACATATATGTATAGGATAGTGCTAGTAGTAACAATGGTGTGAACATATATAAAAGGATGGGAGATAAGAAAAATACTAGTGGAGAGAAAGGCGGTAGGACATGGGTGGTGGATCCCATGGAAGTGGTAACTATAGTATGATAGGAGGAATCATTATAAGAGGATGAGGGTAGATGGATGCATAGAGGGTACAACATTATTAAAATGCATTAGAGTGGTAATATTATGAATAGTATTAATTCCTAAGGATAGCCACCTAATACATTATATAAATTACTAGCCAACGAGTGAGGATATTTAGGGTGGAGAGGTGCATCAATACGTAATTATCAATTTAGGAAAATATCTTGTTTACCAACATATGTATCTAAATCATAGTCTCAAGTGATCATTATTTTTCATCTTCTTTAATGTGGCTCTTTATATGGTTGTCATTAGCTATTATATCAAAAAATGATTCAATTGTCATTTTATTTGCTAGTCATATTAGAGTTAAGATGAAAACTCCATAAAACAAGATTTTAAAGGATATTAATTTAACTAGATAAAAGATCAAGGAAAACACTCTCAAACATGCAATATACCCCAATTGCTTAGACAATGCATATTTCCTAATACATTTGTGTGCAACTAAAAACTAATAACATGTAATGAATGGATGTAGGTGATAATAATTAAATAATCCTAATTGAACTAGGGTTGTCCTTTTTATATATTTAAAAAGTTGTAAGAGCATTGTATGAAATTGTAAGATGGGAATTACTTATGAAATGTTATATGACACATAAGAGAATAAAAAAGGGGGTTACACTAGAATATTGATTAGAATTATGAAAATCATCAAGATCATCTTAAATAATGGGTTTGAATATGTCAAAAATGGAGTGTTGGTTATGAGGAGGAGGATTTGAATTTTTTTGACAAGATGTAAAGCATTTGCTAAATACATCCTATAAACCAAGTCAAGGAATATGATGTTGAAATTTGTGCCAAATTTGGTGCCATTTTTAGGTCATTATTTTGGCTCATGGCTTTGGTTAAACCACACTTTCTTTATGGTTTAAATTTTTTCTATTTATGGGTGCTTGAGATGGAGAAAGCATAATGATTTTGTAGGTATCATCATGCTACTAGAAATTACTCCATATTCACATGTTTAAATGATACTATAAGGGTATGCACATGAATATTTTATTGTAAATGATATTATTATCAAATAATATAATTGGTTCATGTTTTTGGTTGTGGGATTTTTCTTCCAAGAGGATTTTCCCATGTACATAATTATGTTATAAATTTATAATTTATACATTTTTCTTGTAACTAAAATTAAATCTATTTATCCATAGCTTTGATTGTTGAAATGGGAAGGCATATTTCATTTACACAAGACAAAAATGTATGCAAAATGGGGAAGCAAAATACTGTATGTTGAAAACACTTTAAAAACTTTCAAACAAATGCAATTTGAATTCAACAAATTTGAAAAAAATTGCATTTAGGGTTTCAAAATTAAACAAATAGATGCATTTTGAACTCTAAAAAAATTGAATTTTAAATACCTAGTGCTCGATAGTGCTCGATATGCAAACTAGAATGATGAACTTTGGAGAGACGAACTTAAATTTGCTTTTGCCGGAAAGAAAAAATCTATTTGGTCGCCGTCACACTCTCGGTTCACCGCACGCACCAAGGAAAGTGACTGGTAAAATTAGAAAGTAAAAGTGACAGTTGAAAATGAGAGAATTTTTGGTTTTTGTCATATTTAAGGGGTTCGGTCGAACCTATGTTCGACCGAACCCATTTAAATATGATTTTTTTTATTTAGGTTATATGGGTTCGGTCAAACCAGGGGTTCGACTGAACATATGTGTTCGGTCAAACCCTTTATGAGGTTCGGTCGAACCATTGGGTTCGAACGAACCCATTGAATATGGTGAAAAGGAAAAATTAAATTTCCTTCCCTCTTATAAATTGTAAACACTATTCTAAAAACCACCCCATGACATTCATTGTTGTTCTTCCTTTAGACTATGTACATTGCCCCTTGTAGACACTAGTCCCACCATTTGGCAGTACTTCGTGGCCATCACTTGCTAGCCTGTTTCTTTAAAATAACATGAACTAAATCAAGACAGGTAGGGATTGGTAGAGATGTGGCCACGTCTTCAATCCTATAGCCGTTGATATTATTTGAAAGGCACCAACCATCTTTACCAAGGATACTGAGCCCACCAGCATACCAGACACATGGTCAAAGCCCGATAGAACATGTGAATAAAATAAGAAGTAATAATCCAGTGTGGGCATATAAGGAATGGTTGGGATTAATTCTCCATGAGTGGATGGCTAGCATGAAGTTCCATTTCTACACGTATCGTAAAATTTAATCATAAAACGGGGTCATTTCTAGGTGAATGGGACATTGAACCATAAGAAAAAATGGTAAAACTTTAAAATAATAAAATCAATCCTCAACCATAGGAAAATTTGATTCTTAAAAGGACCTAGTAGACTGATGAACCTACACGCAAGGGGCTAGTTAATACACAATTTTAATGGAATAAGTGGTGCAACTTAAATGACTAAGTATTGAAAAAATAGGTTAGTGCAACAATAAAATGACCAAGGGTTTAATTGAGCTTTTCAAGCCAATTTAGGGAGGTTTTATGAATATACAACCCTAACACAGTGATGAGGATATGACCTAAACTCATAAACAAGGGCCCAAGCTAGACCTTGCACAATTTTAGGGTGGAACCAAGAATTTTTTTGAGGGGTTCCATCAGGATGAACCCATACACCTCTCAAAACATATCCCTAAGTTTTCACAACCATATCTATCACTCTGGAGGAATGTAGATAAATCTAGAGAATATCTGAAACACTTAAATTTGTTATCCAACAATCTAGAGAAATATTACTCCTAAATTTTTCTATAGAAATGTTTATGACATGAAAATATAGGAATAACCTCTTTTCTGACTAAAAAACTTAAATTAAGAAACACACAACTAGATCATGTAATGAGGAGGAATGCATACCAATATATGGATACCCAAACATAGGAAGAAAACTTCTCTCAACCATACAGGTATGAAAAAAACCTCAGTTTATGAAGCATCATTATTTTTTCATCTTATGCATCTGGTAGGACTTCCAAATTGACTTGTTCTAAATAGGTTGATATCAAAACTATCTCTCTCTAATCAAACCATCTCTAAAAATTTCTCAACCTCTTCAACTTCTACACAAAAACTCTATACAAACATGACCTCAAGTTGATATCAATGACACCACATATTTCCAATAGTATATAGTGGGCCTAAGGCTTAAAAAGAGTTATCTAGGTCAACCTATGTGATATCCTAGTCATAAATATGATATATGTAGGAGGTATAGTTAGGTTATTATTGTCATGTTCAGCTTTGTGTTCTAATTGAAGACTATTGGAGTTATCACCCTCGAAGTGGATTAGGAAATTTCCCCCTCAAAGTGACATATTATTATCAAGTAATTGAAGAATATTTCATATTACATTATTATTGTGCAAGTTTATTTGTAATAAGTGGTATCAACACATGATCTTGGCACTGTGATAACAATGCATTTTTAAAAATAATGGAGGTCATTTTGTAAAACACATATATTCCAAATTTCGGTGAATTTTTCTTTGATTTTTAAAGGATTTTTTAAGACCTTAATCAAGAATATACAATCCATATTTAAAAGGAATTTGAGTAGAATAGAGTGGTTTATTATAGAATTAGGGTTTCCACCTAATTTATTTAGAAAGCATATATCTTCCAAATCCCATTTAATTTCTTCTTAATTTTTAGTGTTTTTTTGAAGCAATAAGAGGGAAGTCTGATGTGACTGATGACATAATATAGATTAACTACACTTGATCCATACCAATTAGAGGCATATTTAATCCACTATATGTTAGTCCCAATAAGATCATTCAAATCAAAACTAAACTAAGAATCTATTAAAAATAACATATTAAAATACAAAAGCTTCAAAACACCTACTCTAATCTATTGAAACTTATCCTATTGGGGGAATGGTGTCACATTTATGTGGAATGGTGACCCTTTCATAATGTTTTGGATAAATGATCTTATTTCAATCAATTCTATTGAAGAGAATCGATGAAACCATTGATATATGTGTGATAAAAAATTATTTAAATGGTAAATTAACATGTTGAATGCTAAGATGATCAATATGGGTGTATGCAAATCTACTCTAAATGTATGGAAGCTTCAAAAGATTAAAACCCTAATTACAAAATATGCTAAATGTATACACCTAATTTACCATTGAAGCCATTAATGGAAGCTAAGCTAATTAATGCAAGTAATTAAGCTAAGATGATACTAAATAAGTGATAAATATGAATGTGAGTGCAAGTGATTTTAATAGCATAATTTTGATATTAAAAGATGGATCCATTTGTCTCCAAATAGTGACCTATTTATAGGAGAGTAAATGAAAAATGAATGGTTAATATTAAAAAGCTCGATCAATGGTCAAGAATGGAGGAGAGATGAAACATGGATCATGGATTCTTATCAATGAATGAGAATCAATGATCACATGGATCAAGGAAAGAATCAAGATTTCATATTCTTCCAAACAAACACATTGAAAACTTGCACAAGAAGTCTTGTAAGTTAACTTGCACATGAAGTCTTGTATGTTTTTTATAAGGAATAATATTCTTTTTTTCAAATGAGTGAAGAAAGATAATATTATTTAGAATATTCTCATGGGTGAGGGAAAATAGATATTTAGCAAATTAAAACAAAGATTTAATGTGTAAAAGGGGAAGGAATATTCCCTTTTGGAGGAATGTGTAAAGGAGGAATATTCTCTTGCAAGTGGGGTGATTAGATTTATTATTAATTTGATAATTAAATTAAGTTTCAGTTATGAAAATTAGGGGAATTTAGACAATATTTCATAGGTTGTCGTTAGGTTCTATCACTTCAGTTGAAAAATGCAACAAATGTATCAACCGAGTATTGTTCAAAGGTTGTTTGCAATAGGAAACTTCTCAAATAACTCTCTTAGTTTTTCTAAATATTTTTGAATAGCTGTAAATGAAACTTAACTAAAGGCTATTAAAATAGAAAGCATGGAAATTGTCTAAACTAGAAAGCAAGAAATTCTTAAGCTAGAAAGTGTGAAGACAACTAAACTAAAAAGCTTAGAAATGATTATACTAGGAAGCATAAATTATTAAGATAGAAAGAATTTAAAGTACTTGAAAATGAAATTATTGTAATGAAACTATAGCAATGATTAACTAACATATAACTGTCAATGAACAAAAAAATTAACAGACTACAACTAATGACTATAGTGGATGCTCTGGAACTTCACTTAATAGAACTGAAGACTATAAATTCAAACTCCAAACTGTAGGAATATCTTAATAGAGCTCAAAATACATAAACAAAATTCACTCACTTATCATGTACAAAATAAAAAATAATAATTTAAAACAAAATGCCTTATCTTTCTATTCTATAGTCCCTTGAGTGGCCAGCTCTCAAGTGCTACTACATGTAACCCAAATCACACAAAACTCTATATCCTTGAAATTAATTCATCCTAGAACTAACTCCATTGCACAACACTAATAACTCCCAATGAGATAGGAAAAAGCTAATTTTATTTATATCAAAATTATAGTTAACTCAAAATACTAGTGGCTAAATATTTATATAAAATCTTGTAACAAAATACTATAATTTAGATGGTGAAGATCACCACTAAAAGAATCTTCAACAAGTTTTAACTAACTAATAGACTTAGGTCCATAATTCAAAGCATTCAAAATACTTAGAGTGGGTCATAAATTCCTTGAATAGAAGTAATAGAAAACACATTTGAAAGACTCGGTCCCCCATGCACTTCCACAAATTTTGGCGCCTAGAGTTTTAGCACTTTTCTTCAACTACTTTGAAGTCTGCTTCAAATCCTCTTGGTTCAGCATGACTGAATGATCATGCATATTAACTTGTTCAATAATAAAAACTATACCATCATGTTAACATTGGTCAGCTTATTTCAATCAATTTGAGGAAATAAAGATTGCACACTTTTTCACAAAAGGTAAGTAATTAGTAATCCTAAAGATAAATAATTGGCAAGGTGGAAATGACTTAGGAGAAACAAGGAAAGGTAATTGTCTTATTATTATCATGAGGTTATTTTTACATCACTTCTCCCCCACTTAAGCTTGAGTAGGTCCTCATACTCTTTGTTGTGGCCCATATCCTACATTTCCCCTATTTTTGCTAAATCCTTCATATTTAGTGTCGAGGTCATAAAGATCATTTTATTTTGTATCTAGATCCTTAGGGTTCATCAAGAAACCTTCATTTAGTTTAACCCTTGCTTCTCATTCCTGAAATTCTTCAGAGTTTTGTGCAAAAGTAGTATGTACTGCAGGGGGTGGCCCAAGAAGTAATGGAGGTCTATATCTCATTCCAATCCAATCAGTTCTAAGTTCCTTGAGCATTCCTACCAAGTCTTCTACTCTTCTATAGGACCACTGAATGTTTATAGGTGAAATCACCTCTCTTATTTTTAGGTGTATAGTAAGAGGAGTGTATCTCTCCTCACAAGCATTCCAAGCTCTTCTGATCAACTATAGGCCCTAGTCTCTCAAATGATCAAAACACAACTAGAGTTTATTATCATATTTATTCTTAACAGCTTATTTAATCTTAATACTTTTGAACTGTGCTTTAAAAGTAGAAGGCTTCTTGTGAGGACATTGCATTTGGAGACCAATAATCTTCTTTGTTTGTGTATATTCCCTTCTCCTGTCTTGCCAGTGGATTTGATTTCACATTGTAGATAGAAATGATCTTAACTAAACTTCACCAACATATAAATTAACATTAAAATCTATATATTTCTCCAAAATTAAATTGTGAACAAATCTAATTCACACAACATATCTTGTTGATCAGGATTTGATTCTATAATTTTTTTCACAAATTACTTGTCATTAGGATCATGTGGCTGATTATTGGAAATTCCTAACAATTTCTATCTCAAGGGTATGTGCAAGATCGTGATGGGTCAAAAAGTGGCAATATGATGGGTATTTGTAGGGTAATGACTTTTTACACCCAAGATTGATGAAGCGAAAAGGGTTTTTAAAGGAGATTCTCATCTTTCCACCAATATAAATTATGCTTTACTTTGAATTTAATAAATTATTATTATTCATTTTCTATTTGAATTACGACTAAAGAATCTGATTGATAGGATGATTGAAAATCATCTATAGCTTCAAAGCGATATCACATTTTGGAATCCAAAACATGCATCACATCTATACTTCACATACTATAGGATTAAAAAGAAAAATTGAATTTCATGAATTTTACCGTTAAGGTGGTGGACATATGAGTTTTATATTTTTTAAAAGTTGTAATAAAAAAATCATAATTAATTATTTATAGAAAAATTACAAAAAATATGCATCACATCCGGACATGATTACTCTACTTATCGTAAAATTATAAAAAATATTATCATTTTATTGTGGTTAGGGTGATTAGACACACCTACTTATTTTTCCACTGAAATTGAAGTACTACTACATTAAAATTTTAAATTTTCACCAAATATATTTTTTCTTTTTAAATAAACCTAGTAGTTTAGAAACTACATTCAATTTGCTACAAATTATATTCTTATGTATTTTGTAATAATATATATAACTTATTCAAATTTTTAAAGTGAATTTTCTAACTCGTTTTCTGTGGCCTACTTGCCCTATTGATCCTGCGCATACCCTCAAGAGTTGTTCAATTAAAAACATGAATTATAATCTAAATGGCTTCTTGCAAGCTAATAGAAACTCACCAATTTGGGAGTCATCTTGTTTATCTTGGTAAACCCTATCAAATGATTATTTTAACAATACTAACTCCTTTTTCAACCTTGCATTTTCTATGGTTGCTTGATTTATCAAGTAACACCTCTCCATTTATGTCCTTAGAAATGGAGGTATGTGAACTTGGAACCATTCCCTTATGGTTGGTTCATTTTGCACCTCTTTAGAATCCATTGTAGGCTTAACATTAACTTCCTAAAAATCATGTTCTAATTCAACAGTTCTATTAATGGAAGCTTGAAGCTCACATTTTTTTTTTATCTTTTTCTTCCTCAAAAGTAGTAAAATTTGCATAAAATTATCCATTAAAATTTTAATTTGTCTATCTTTTTGGAAAAATCATTTACATACTTTTTTCTTTGTTCATTCCATTGCTTATATTTGAAACTTAATTGTTCAATAGTTTTGTCTTTCTACTCAATTTTCATTTTAAAATTCACAATTTCTTGATTTTCTTTCTCTAAAATTACAGTGTGTACTTCTATTTCTTCCTTCTGTTGACTAATTTTTTCATTATATCCTTGCAACTGATATTTTAATTGAGCAATTTCTAATCTCAACCTTTCTAGTTTCATTTCTCTTTTATCAAATTTCTCAATCCTTGTATCAACAGAAAAAGGAAAATTTAGAATCTCGACATCATCACTAGTTATATTTTCCTCAGTACTAATTACATTTTCCTCACTAGGAACATTAAGTGAACCTTGCTCAATAACTCTTTCAATTAGGGGAGATAATTCTCTCACATGATCATCCTCAACATCCTCATAATATGGTAATTTCTCTCTCTCTCTTCTTCTTGCTCTGGCTGTGATGGTATATCTGCCTTTTCAATCTCAGGGGACTGATCAACTTGTTTTTCCCTTTCTTTCGGGGTTTCTTTAGGAGGCAGATTTTTAGTTTCTAGTGAGTGTGCTTCAGTTTTACATCTCTTTTTAAAAGCACTCAATGTGTAATAACCTATAGTCTCACTAGTTTTAGTAGATATCCTTTTACTCCTTCTTAAGGGAGGATTTATTTGTAGTGACACTTTATTTTTACTTTTTTGTCTTGCGAGGAGGCTCTACTTCATCTCCTAAATTTATAATTTCAACATTCTCTACTAGACATGGGGTTTCTAAAGTATGAGGTTAAGTTTTTAGCAATTTTCCATTAGGATCTATTGTGGCATGCAGAGGTTTAGTGGTTCCTAGAGGTTTAGGGGAATGATCTTCTAAATGTTGAGTCCACCTAACAAATGATTCTCCCTTTTCAAGGTGTCTTTTTCCAAATCTAGATTCTCAATTTTTTGCAAAAAATTTTCCCATTTCTTTTTGGTGTCTTCCATATCAATTGAATAAGGCCATGGTGTTTGAGCAACTATGGCCATGTGCCAATTTTGTATTTTTCAATCATACTAGTGACAAAGTCACAAAGGAATTAAGACAAGTTGACCCTAAGGGCAGGGTTTTTGGCACCATGCCACAAATGGGTAAGCAAGTGAAAGGGTGGGCCTACTACCGCTGCTACTTTTCCTTCACAAGTAAAATATTTGATAATCTAGGCTATAGCTAGGTGCTAGGGATATGGAATGGATATTCTCTGGAAACCTTTATTTTTTCCTTTAGTACTCGCAGTTACCATAGGTTGAGGTTCTCCCTCTCTATGAAATAATTATATCATCCTTTGATAAGTGATATTGGTAGTTTCTGATAAATTAATGCCTCTATTTTCAAAACTAGAAAGATGGGAAATAATTTTAGAAATTACCCAAAATCTCTTGTCATGCACCACTAACTGACCATCTACAAAGTTCTCCACAATTTTTTTTACTAATTGCTCGATATGCCCTTCAAATTTCTTTATAAATTCTAGCCATCCAACTTTTTTGAACAAGCTTACAATACTTCCCGATGCCAACAATCTTTCCACTAAAGATGGCTCAAATTTCTTTTTAGCTCGTCCCATTCTAGACTCTTCTCTGCTCAATTCTAATGAAATGTTGTGGTGCTCAAGAAATTTGTTTAAACAAACTAAACTACAGGATATAAATTTGATACAACCGATGCAAGAGGCAATAATTGTCTTATTTGAGCTTCATTGTATTCTCATGATGAGTTTGCATGGGAAAGAGTGGAAATATTGTCATAGCTCAAGAAATCGGTTCATGGCACAGTTTACTAAATTCAGAAGGGGAGTGGTTTGTGCCAATTAATT
>VDFB02216224.1:0-14507 GCA_007258455.2 Sequoia sempervirens
CAGTTCATTGCCTTGCTGCTATGGATAAAAGCCTAAAACAGGTGCTTTCGAACAAGCTATGGATGCTTGGAAAAAATCTATCAAAGCATAATAGTAAGCAACAAGCTGATGCAATACAAAGATTGTCAAACCACTCAACAACTCAGGGGACTCTTGTCCCAAACTCTTCTTGGAGAAGATCAAACAAAATTTCAACATTTCATCAAAAATCTACTTTTCATCCACTCAAATTCTCTTATCATTCATCATTCATCCTTCCACAAATCTATATTCCAATTGACTCATTCAAAGCGAAAAATTGTTTTAGAAAACTTTGATTCAATCAATTAGATCAACATGCATTTCAAAAACACCATTTTCAACAAGGCACTCTTCCATTCAATCAATTCATTCAGCTTGTCCCAAATAGTTAGTCCATCATTACAATTGGCTTTCAGACTTTTACCAGACCATCAAGCACTATGAACATCATTATTACAACTAATACAAATCAGGAACTTGCTCTCTTAACTTTGTTCTAACTGAACTTACAATTTCATATATTATTTTACACCAAGTCTCCTCACTGTCTAACTGTCAAAACAACATATCTCACTTCTAAACCCTATCCAAGACTCCATACATCCCTGACACCATCACTTAGACAACATTATCCCAAAATCAACTCACTGATCACTGTTAGGTCAGACTTTTATTCTCTGAGCAGTCAAGGCACTACTTCTCAATGAGACATTCATACCCTAAATTGGGTAAACCAAACACACTAGTTTCAAAACCCAAGACCCAAAACACTTTTAGAGACCTCTTAATGCCCATGTCCTCATATCAAAAACTTAGAATAACTTATATTGAAGAAATAACCAATTTTTAGTCTGAACGTTGTCAAAAAGGCTACTAAAATAGGCTTGATTTTCAAAGACCCCCTTCAAACATTACCAAAACACTTAAAACCTCAAAAAAGTCATTAGACATAACACAAAACTCCCAATTTATCCATTTTTAGGGATTAAATGACTCCTTTTGATAGTATATTGGCAAACCCTTGTTTATAGGGTGAAAAACTCAAAAATAAATGAGGGTTTCCTGTATAGGCTACATGCAAACCTAAAAACCTCCAGCCAACCATTGGAACATGTCAAAATACATCTGAAAAGGCATTTGGAAACATCTTCTAACCCATGCACTTGTTCTTTCTCCACTATCATGCTGGAAACTGTTCATTTTGACTGGAAAACTCAGAATTTCCTATGTAGCAGTAGCTTCTTCAAGGTATTCTTGCCTTTTCCTCCACTCACAAACATCAAAACATAACAAATAACCTATCCCTAACCTACTCCACCAATCTACCTGACCTACATTGGTGGAGTAGTGTGGAAATGCCTTATAAGACTCTCAAAACTCAATGCACTGGATTTCAGACCGAGCCATAAGAAGAATGCTCAAAGAAACATTAAATTTATTGGATTCCTTCCCAAATGGATGCAAACAAATGGTGATTCCCCAACCTACTGGAAACAATCTAAATTTGAACCCTAAACTCTTGCACACTCCGTACAAGTTAAGAAACAACTGAAAAACACATAAAATAAGCTAAAACAGGGAACTCTTTGTTAATTTAATTCTTCTAGAATACAATGATCTCTTTTCTCGGCCTTTACAATGATTTTAAAGAAGTTTCCAACCATCAAATACCTCTTCATCTTCCTTGAATGACCTATGACTCGTCCTCTTCCTTGATTTTCTTTATTTTCTTGTTTGTCTCTTCACATTCCTTCTTTTTCTCTCTTTTACATATTTAGCATTTTGACAATATTACACTTTTTGCTTTTTCATGCCTTGATTACATTTAATTTTGGCATTACATGGACTTAAATACATTTTTGGAAACTTAGCCTTTTGAAGGCATTACATGACCTAGGTGCTCCTGCACCACAAGCTATGGTCTCATGGTTTTTTTTCACATCAACGTGATTTGATTCACATTTTTTTCATGTGAAAGTCAATATGAACCAGATTTTGTATTATGGAGCTATATTAAGCTGCCACTTTGAAAAACAATGTAACAATGATACAAAATAATGTTTGAGACTACAAGAAGGAATCAAAATGGCTAGTGTACTAAAAAAATTCTTATGATTTACGAATAATGCTGATAACTCTACTCAGTTGGCTTCTTTTTTCAAAATCATACAAATTGAACCCTAGCATCAATAGAACCTATATATCAAGCTACCACAATTCAAGTTACATTAGGCCCATATCTTAGGACACAACTTTGAACAATAGGAGGGAATGGCCTATTTCAGCATACTACCTCAAACCCTTAGGGATCGATCAATTGAGCGTAGCTCAAAGTGATGATTACGCATGTTTGGGTCAGAAAGAGCGACTCATGCCTAGCATAAACATGCCTACTCGGATGCGTGGAATGATCCATTTGGTCACATGAGTTCTGGAGACAAAAAAGTGCACCACCTTGCAACTTTCCCTTTGCTTGCATTTGACACTTTTCCATCGACTAAAAAGCCCTTGGACACCACGAAACCACTCGAGGATACTTGAAAACCGAGAGGAGTTATTGTAGAGGGCTCGTCACGATCCCATAGGATTAGACAAAAGTTTCTAAACATCCGCGATGCAGGTACCTCATGTTGAATTTTGCAGCCATTTTGCCCTCACGGACCCTTAAGGGATCGATCCGATTGAGCGTAGCTTGGAAGCGTTATGCATGTTTGGGTGTGAAAGAAGAGGACCATGCCTAAGCGTAAACATGCCTATTTGAACACATTGGAGCGATGGATTTGGTCACTGGGATTCTTGAGCGAAGAAATTGCACCACCTTGCAACACCCTTTGCTTGCATTTGACACTTTTTCCATCCAGTGAAAATTGGACACCATGGAAAACCACTTTCTGAGATAACAAAGCGGAGAGGTTATTGTAGAGGGCTAACATGATCTCACTTAAGTTAGATGAAATTTTATAAGCATCATGGTGTCACGGTAACCTCATGCTGAAGTTTACAACCATTTTGCCCTTTGGACCTGGGGATACGATGCAGTTTGAAGCACATTAGCTCAAAACGATTCAGTGTGTTTGGGTATGAAAGAGGAACAATTCTATTTTAAATGTACCCACCTAGACATGTTGGAATAGTTCATTTGGTCACACGAGTTGCGGAATGAAAATTGCACCACTTTGCAACTTTCAACTACTTGCATTTGACAACTTTTCCATCCAAAGACACTACGGGAGAAAACCACTTTCGAGAGATAATGAAAATTGAGAGGTTATTGTATAGGGGCCCAACACAATCCTTAAGTTAGGCGAGAAGTTTCTACCGTATCGCGGTGTCAAGTAACCTCATGCTGAAGTTTGCAGCCATTTTGCCCTTTGGACCCTTAAGGGATCGATTTGGTTGAATGTTGGCTGAGGCGATTTCGGCGTGTTTGGGTGTGAAAGGGACCATTCCTAAGCGTAAAATGCCTATTCAGATGCGTTGGAACAGTCCATTTGGTCACACGAGTTGCAAAACAAAAGTTGCACCACTTTGCAACTTTTCACTGCTTCCATTTGACACTTTTTCCATCAACTAAAAACTGGACACTACGAAAAAACCACTTTGAGATAATGAAAACCAAGAGAGGTTATTTTTGAGGGGCCCAACGTGATCCCATAGGATTAGATGAAAAGTTTCTAAGCATCACGGTGTCCGAGTAACCTCATGTTGAAGTTTTCAGCCATATTTTCATTTGGTCCCTTAAGGGATCGATCTGGTTGAACGTAGCTCAGAGTAATTCCGCATGTTTGGGTGCAAACGAGGACATTCCTAGCATAAACATGCCTATTCAGATGCATTGGAATAGTCTGTTTGGTCAAACAAGTTGGAGAATGAAAGTTGCATGACTTTGCAACATTTCACAAGGCAAAAAGACACCTAACCTTCAAATCTTGCTTCCAAACTCTTACCAGACCTTGGTACACTTTATTCATCTTTATTTTGACATGAAAAAAGCTAAAACACCTTCTTACAACACTATTTATATTTCACAATTGCTTGCACTAGAAGACCAAATTTGCTTGTAAGTGCTAAAACACTAAATCGGGTGTAACATGCAAACCACAATGAATCTTTACAGGATAATTACATTTTAGGGTACCCATTTTGGCCATTAAAAACATATATCATTTTTAGATACACTTATTTTGGAACACATGTCTTCTGTCCCAACTTCTTTGCTTCTAAAGAACCCCAAATAGGCCATTTTAACAAAGAAAGTAGTCTTTAATCATCACCAAAATACCAACAAACCTCAAACAGTATTTTTCCATGTGTAAAAACTCTCAAATAAACAAGTTTCAAGATGGAAAATGCCCAACAATACACAAAATATGTAAACCCTTGATTATAGGGTGAAAATCACAAAAATCAATAAGGGTTTCAAGTATTTCAATCTAAGAAACCTCAAACACTCCGGCCAACACTTGGATCATGCCTTATTATGTCTAAAAATGCTTTTAGAATCATTTCCCTAGACATGCATTCATTATTTCTTCCATACCCTGCATAAAACCTCCATTTTTGGATGAAAAACTTAGATTTTGGCTCTGTAGCAGCAACTCCACCTTTGCATTCTTGACTTCCCTACACAAAATGACTCAACCAAAATAATAAACTGATGCAGACAAGGATTGGAATCTTTCAACAAACACATTTAGATTAGTCCCAAGTAATTTGCAAAACCCCAAGTATCTATCTTGACAATTATCTCCTTTCAACTAGGTCTACTCTAGTAGCCATACAAACCATGTTTTGGGGCATTATCACTTTAGCTTCGCAAATGAATTCTCAAATAAATGAATGTTTTTGAAGGAATATCAACTGATGCAGAGCAGGGTGGAGGAATACAAATTCAGACTTAAGAACTAAGAAACCAACTCAGGTTCATATATCTAATCCAGCGTCCATAAGGTCAGCACTATAGTCTTCCAATTCACCATTGAACAACTAAAAGACCAATTCCTTAAAGAGAATTGTAAAAAAATCCATTGATCATCCAAATAACATGCATACTTCATCAAGAAGACAGATCCTAGCTTCCACCTAAGATTCATCTGCCAAAGCTTAAAGAAACATCAAGGTATCATGCTCAAGGGCTACAAGAACTAGCCCAATTTTACAAACAAACCCACCTTTAAACTTCTTGTCGTAACAAGATCTCCTAGACAGTCACAAATTTTGCTTCAAAACCACAAATTTTCTAGTCAAATACTCCATATAAGTTTGCTAACCTGTTGCTCCAACAAACCCTCATTTTCCCTTCTAAAATCTAGGGTTTCTCAAGATCTTCACTCAAACAGCCACAATACACAAAAATAAAACATAAAACATGTTTCCCTAGGTCTGTTCAAACCTTCCAATCCTTCCTAAACTCAATCCCAACACAAATCCATGAAAATCCAACTTGAAACTAGCATTTTCACATAGAAACTTAACATTTTCTGCCTAGGCATCGTAAGAATTTGGACTTAAAGACTCCCCCTCGCCAAGAAACTTCATTCCAAACCTAATATACATTCCTTCAAGTCTTCCCACCGAGTCACATGGCTTTACAGTAGGTGGGAAGACAAAAATTATATTTTTTTAATCACAAAACAGTGATAAATCTGTTACACGGGTTGCTATAGAAAAATCAGTATTTCTCCCTCCAAAACGAATATTGGAAACCCTAAATGGTAGAAAATGGAAGATAATTCACAATACTACATGAAAAAATGAATGAGAAAGCCTTCTAAGAATGTACGGGTCTGTACAGGTGAAGGAAACTCTGAAAATACAATAAAATCAAGAAATACAATGAAAAATCATAAATAAAGCGTTGAAAACTCTGAATCAAACATTAACCAAACTTTCTATATTGAATAATTAGCCTTGAATGGACTTAAAATATAAATTACAATGTCTCTTGATCTTCCCCAATGCATATGCTTTCCTTTTAAACTTTTGTCTTTTTGTCTTCCACTAAAATTGCTAATTTTGGCTTTTGGCAGTTTTTACAACTTTTGCATTTTGCAATTTTTCAATATTTCTTATGCAACTCTTTAAATAATCCTTCCTAAGACTCACATTACATGATAAATGGTATTTAAAGCCCTTATTTAACACAAATAACCCTAAAACACTTAAATTACAAGGTTCACCACATGAATCCCCTTATTGATCAACTTCTTTACATCATGACTCAATTGACCTGATACATACAAAAATGGTATTGAATCCTTATTAAATGAAATAGAATGACCTCAAACCATCTAAGAACACCCTAAATGATCAAATGACCAAATAATAGAAACCACAAGGGTTCAAGTGTTGAAAAGATGGAGTTGGTGCTCCTACTTTCAAAAGTATGATTGCCAACAACATACAACGTTCACAAGGCCTTTTTGAAGGCATATCAACCTCCTCAACTGACTACAACCACTTTTCAACTTATTTTACAAGTGTGACCCTTCAACTTCTAAATATTTGCAAAATGACAACTTTTGGTTTGACAACATTACATTGTTATGTGCAATTTTTGACATATTGATGTAAATGACTCCATACCTAAACTAGTGACCTTATGATGGCCTCATTACATCATCTTGACCCTTACATTACGAATTTACATACATTTTCACATTTAGTCCATTCAAGGCTTCATTACACCAAACTAACAACATGCTAACATGACATTGCAACCTCATATCCTACCAACCCAGATTGACTTAAAACACTTCATAATGGTCCTTGTGACCTTATTACAACATTCTTCATGGACTACAAATCAAAATTTACCACTTGACCACCTTGTGGTCCTGATTGTCCTTGGTCCTCCTGTACCATAAACACCCTACTATAACCCTACTCCATTGATCTACAAGCCTAATTCAATGGAGTATGCTTTGTTTCTTTACTTGACTCTCAAAACCTCAAATTGAAGGTTCCAAACTAAATTTCAGAAAATGTGCTCTAACAGTGGAAAAACTCAATGGATGTTCTTCTAGATGGACTCAAAAGAAACCTAATTCTTTGTATTATCTTAATCTACAAAGGACAAGGCCTAAATCTACTGTACAGGCGGTGCAAAGATAACAAAATTGAAAGAAAACATAGAAATTTATGAATAGGGAACTTTTATTGCAAGATTTCATTCAAATCAGAATTGATTTGTCAAGATCATCAAAATAAGGATGTTGCATTGCTTTTTTGGCTGAGATTCTCTTTGATGGCTCAAAAATCAACATTTTCTGCAAGGAGGGACCAATCAATTTTTACTAGTTTAGTTACAGATACGCAAAGGAAAAGAATAAAAAGAAATAGCTCATCCAAAATAGATGGAAGGAACTTACAGATAGGCATGCTGATCTCTCAGCGGTGGTCTTGGTCATACATCTTCACTTTGGGAGTTCCAAGATACCTATTACTTTAGCACCTCTCTTGAATAAAATATCTTGAAATTTGAGATGCTCTTATAATGTCTACATAATAGGTGCTCATGATAAGGTTATCTTCAAATGAATAACTTGAAATTCCCTCACCAATCTTGGCACACACTTTTGTAATGGATTAAAATCATAATTGAGGTTTGTCAAGATCATCAAAATAAGGATGTTGCATTGATTTTCTACTTGAGATTCTCTTGGATGGCTAATAAATCTGCATTTTATGCAAGGAGGGACCAATCAATTTTTACTAGTTTAGTTACAGATATGCAAAGGAAAAGAATAAAAAGAAATAGCTCATCCAAAATAGATGGAAGGCACTTATAGATAGGCATGGTAGTCTCTCAACTTAGTCAATATTGGTCATACATCTTCACTGGGAGTTCCAAGATACCTATTGCACACAACACCTCTCATGAATAGAATTTCTTGAAATTCGAGATGCTCTTATAATGTCTACATCATAGGTGGTCATGATAAGGTTAAATTCAAATGAATAACTTGAAGTTTCCTCACCAAGCTTCGCACGCACTTTTGTAATGGCTTAAAATCATAATTGAGATTTGTCAAGATCATCAAACTAAGGATGTTGCATTGCTTTTTTGCTTGAGATTCTCTTGGATTGCTCATAAATCTGCATTTTATGCAAGGGGAAACCAATCAATGTTTTCTTGGTTACATACAGATACACAAAGTAAAATAAGATGATAGCATTGGCATCAACCAAATTGATGTGGATACAAGTATAAATTAATAAGAACCATTGTGCATATACTTACAAATTAATCCAATGAACCATTCGGTTCTACTCTACTCTTTATTGTGTCAAGTATTGCCTCATGGTCAGACTCATGGACCTTCCACAAGGTCTTGTTCAAAGGTCTACCCCCATATTTGTTCAAATGAACATTGGATGCCACGACAAGGTTTGAGTAATGAAGAATCTTATGATGCGTGTCAAATTCCTCAAACAACCAATGTTTAACACTCTTATGTGGGTACCTTCTCAACCGCGTTCCACTAACAACAATTGAGCCTATAGTGTATTCAATGTTTTCTCCATCTATAATTGGGGCTTCCAATTTCTTTTTTGCCTCAACACAACAACACAAGTAATAGTCAGTACCCTCTTCGTTGTCTTCATCTGCAATAACTGCATAAACATGCCCTACATTTATATGTGTGGCATATCTCTTGAAATGTGACATATCTCTTGAAATTAGTCAACATTATGAATACAGTACAAAGTAAGATAACAATATGGAATTTCAAATACTAAGCAAGTAGATATATTACTTGGTTGCACTAGATTTGATACATGGTCAAAGTTGACTGATGATTCCATTTGTGTTAGTTTCAATGCCATCAGAGGGTGATACGTGTGAAGTGGGCTAAGATAACTTGTCAACCATTTTTCAACCCACTCCCCTGACTCACAATCATTTTAGGCTTGCATTGTACATGAAGAACAAAAGCATTCCATCTTACATATATCGATACTCCATGAACCTGCGTTTGAGCTAAGGAAAGAGTGCAACTCACTCGATCCTGTTATTGTACAACAATCCTCATATGTTACAATGTTAGTATCATCCATCAACCAAAAAAATCTACTAACTAAAGACATACCTTCATTACCTAGACCCATCAAAGCATTACACCACTCAACGATTCATCTTGCATCTGTCAAAGTTGTGCACTATCTTTATACTTTAACTCTTCTCATGCTAATGCTCTTTTCACACATGCTCCTACACCATCATGCTCCCCCTTTCCATGTTCAGCCTCACAAAAGTTCCACATATGTTGAAAACATGTAGTGAGATGCATCCTGCACATCCAATAGAACATGCGCACATTCTTGAACTGTGTTGCATAGTTATCTGACCATATTATATGTCAACCATATGATATGCCCCTCTAACCCAAATGAATGTAGAACATCTGGAAGCAACCTTGCATGAACTATGGAGAATGTGTGCGATCATCACTAATATAAAAGTGATACTCCCTTAATACCTTCCTTTGGTCCTTTGTACTATTAGCTGCATGAATGAATGCTATGTGCACAAATATTGAAACCTATGTGGAGTTGTAATATCATGACTGCACCTCACGTTGTGGTTGTAGAGTGTAGTTCTCTGCAAAGTCAACCACTGATACTATGCTGCCAAGTGGAAAGGTGTCCTTGCATAGTTTGAATTGAGTGTCCAGCCATCGGGCTCTATGGGTATGCCTTGCATACTCATACACTAGATTCTCATGAAACATGTACATAAAATGATACACTGGAATCTTCTCAACAACCAAATCACACCTTTTTGCTTGAGACCCATCTTTTGTAGCATATGCCACTATTTTATACTTCCCAAAATCTACTAGTTTATGCCCCACCTCATTTGTGCTTTCCATATGTTGACATACTCGCATTCATTGCAAGCCACCACAATGCTCGCATGAACCATCCAAGCATGTTCTCCTATAGAATATTTGGCCATCCTCTATTTGACATAAAATTTTTGATAAGAACTCTCTTGAAGATTTTGGTGGGGCTTCTATGCAACAATCGCAAGAAACATCCATTAGTATGCAAATCTAAACATATAGAGCGATAAGCTTATCATAATGGTTAAGCGAATTCAATATGTAGTCTACAACAACAAGTAGTCGTTATTGTGATTTATCTTGACATAAAAAGGTTTAAGCATTTCAAAGAATCTTTGAAATACTAATTTGAGGATAAGCATTTTTGAAATTTATAGAAAAAAAGTGGAGTTTGAGTCATATCAAAAATGCTTTGGATGTAGCTCCGCGGTTTGACCTCGATTCTCCTTCTTATGACATCCCTTTTATTCTGAGATGGCCTTGTATTATTCTTCTAATAATCTTCAATTAGTGTTCTCAATGGTTCAACAACTTTTTTATCTTTGTGTGGCAGTCTCCCCGAGAATGCCCATAATTCATTTGAATCGGTGCCCTCAATTCTTTGCAGCCTTTGAATGGCTTTTGATAAAGTTTTTCTACTAATTCCCACTTGTTCACTTGTCTTTTTAATGAGGCAAGATCTCTTTGTTTGATAGCTTACCAAAGTCAATGTAATGACATGTCGGTGACATTACACTATCCTTTGGCGTGAGGTCTGCCATTGTCATAAGCATCCATTAGATTCTTCAATATAGTGTTTCACTTGATGCATTCGATGTTCTCAACCCAAGAGTCTTCATGATGTTTCACTTTAAACCCATGGGCAGACAAATAGTTGACATCTTAATGGTCTCATTTATCCTTTCAAGAACATTTGCCAAATCTTATCAACATATCTTCTACAAGTGCATTTTGGGTCTTACCTTCCATGTGCTGCAAAATATCCTCATCAATATTAATCAAAAACTTTAGATTTCTACGCAAAATTCTAGGTGGTGTTCTCTTAGGTACTTACATCTCAACATTATCAATTTCATCAATATTGAATTGAGGTGGGCTAGATTGCATACCTTCGATCGAGGGTGGAATAGAAGACATACCTTGAGGTTCACATGGGAATGACGGCATACCTTGTTCATCAACTCCGAGTGATAATGTACTCTCAACTTCAGATGTATGATTGGATGGTGTCCAACCATACTCACTTGTGGTAGATGGTGTCCCTCCATATTTTCTAGTGCTTAATGGTGTCCTTTCGTATTCACTTGCAGTAGAGGATGTGTCTCCAACTACGGTATCTGCATCTCCCCTAGCATGACTCTATCGCATTCGTGCCCTTTGTGCTGCCAATTTCTTTTCTCTTTTTGACAATTGAGGTTCCTCTACAACTAGATTTTTTTCATCAATCATTCCCAATTTATGCTTTTCATGATATTCCCTCATCCGTTTTTTCTCTTTATCTCTCAAGGCTTGGAGCTGATCATCTGTTAGTTTTTTCCTTTTAACAATTCATTTTTTTGGCATGACGAATAACTTTACCTGTGCAAAAAGTGTTAAGTTGTCAAATTAACTAATTGAAAGATTTGGAAGCATAACTCAATGAAAGCTTTGGAAGCATACACAAAGAAAGTCCATTGACAATGTAAGGTTGTAACATGACAAACTGGTGCAGGAGCACCTAGGTCATGAAATTCCTTCAAAAGGCTAATTTTTCAGTTTGTAATGTTCAAGTAAATATGATGAGTGAAGGTCATGAAATGATGAATTTCAATGTATTTGCACCATGAAATAGGTCACTAGGTGATATTATTGAAAAGTTTCTTTTTATAACAAAAGTTATCAATTATTGTAAAAATGTAAAATTGCACAAAAGCAAGAAGGTGAAGATTCTTTTTTGTGGAAGGGCAAGGATGGGTTGGTGAAGATGAAGAGGCAGTTATTTCAACTGATTTAGACACCTTTAAAAAGCATTGTAAGCTCGAGAAAGGCAGATCTTGTATCCCAAAAATCCATAAAAATCAATAAAAAAACCTCTGCTCAGTTATTTTGGAAAGCTTTTCTATTCTTGTTTTCAGGTTGTATAGTGATTCAAGCATTCTAAGATTTTATTCTTGTCAGGGAAAGAGACTTCTTTCATTCTTAAAAGTTGTAGGAATTGTAATTCAAATAATCATTCTAATTTGAACTTAGTTTCCTAAGTCTTGGTCTGTGGTTTCCTTAGAATTGTTTAGAGAGTCTAAAAAGTGATTCTTAGCCATTCCATCGATGTAGGGCTAGTAGGTCAATGGAATGGATCATATTTAGTGTATTTTCAATGTGAATATGTGTGTGGCATGGGTAAATAGAAATAAGAAGTCGAGATACTATTGCATGAACAAAATTCTAAATTTTCTCATTCAAAAAAATGGTGTTTTCAAGTAGGGTTTGAGGAAACATGTAGAGGAGCTTAGAAATGATTTCAAAATAATTTGCAGACCTAATGAAGCATGTTTCAATTGTTGGGTGGATTAGTAGAGGTTTTGCAAATGTTTCATTAAAGAAACCCTCATGGTTGGTGTGTTTTCACCCTATAATCAAGTGTTTACTGATTTTGTGTATTGATGGGCATTTCCCATCTTGAAACTTGTTTATTTGTGAGTTTCTACACATGGCCTAAGACTATTTGTAGGTTTGGTGGATTAGTGAGTAGTTCTATGATGACTTGCTTTGATAAATTGACCTATTTAAGGGCTTTTACCAGTAGACAGCATGTTGGTTCTACTTTGTTTTGTGAAATAAGTGTATAAAATTTTATAGTATGTTGAAAAGGATCAAAATAGGCCTGAAAATCTGTTTTGGGATTGTGTAAATGCTTTATTATAGAAAAGGAATCACCCGATTAGATGGAATGTTGGCCTACTAGAGATATTTGGCATTGTTTGCTAAAAACAAAGAATATGTAGAAACAACGAAAGGAAAGTTGCTAAGTGCTTGGGAGAAGTCTCATTTGTGATGCCACAATTGTGTCTATGCTTGGTAATGTTTTGAAGGTAGATTGTGAAAGATTTGATGATTTGGGCATATGTTTCCAATATATGGCAATGGTTTCTTGAATGCAAAGTAGTCAAAGTGTGTCTATACTGATATATTGGAATATTACAATCAAAACATGATGAAATTGGTATCTTAAAGGTTTGGTGACAGTGTTAAACTAATGTTGCTTGTTGTTGTTACAAATGGTGTTTAAGTGAAGATAGGATGATGGATGTGTTGATTTGAGAAAATATATCTTAAATGGATGGGATGATGTTTGATTGCAGGTCTAAGGAGCAAAGGTGTTTGATTGTTTTTTCCTTGAAGGGGTAAGTTGAGTTGATGAGTGATTGTTGTATTGTTTATGACAAGAACAAAGTTGAAAGTTGATTTTGAAAATGGTTTGCTATATGGAGATGGTGAATTGGCTACCGATAGCCTTATAACTTGAAATGAAATAAATGGATTTTGGTTGAATGAAAAGTAGTTTTGGATGAATTTGACAAAGTTTGTATAAATTGATCTTTTACTCTTTATTGATTTGGGAAGGAAGTTCCCTAAAGAAATGATGTTGTTGAGTGGCTTGGCAATCTGATATTACATCACAAACAAACAATTTGATCAACATGGAATAAGCAAAACAACAAAAATGAAAGCAAGCCATAATAGAATGAAAGAAAATGTACAAAGATTTCACATACCTAAAAAAGAAAAGTTTCAAATGGAGGATTTCTACCCAATTATGAAGCCTTTGCTTCGTCCTTCCTCAAAATCCTCAAAAATTTGAATTCTTCAAAAGCTTGTTCCCCTCCAAATTTCAATTGTATATCAATTATCATTGTAATTCAAACTTGAATTTATATTATATGCCTCTCAACGTGAAAACTCTGCTATTTCATGCAAAGGTGATGGAAAGAACATTCAAAAGGTGGTGGAATCTCAAAATCATGCATGTACACTTCACTCAATCACCAAAAAGCTACTTTTTGTCGGAGCACGTGCAAAACTAGGAGACTATGCAGAATGTGGGCTGACATCATGGGTATATTGTGATTTTTTACCATTTTTAGTGCAATAAAAATTTCCCTCACATTATTTAATCCTAAACCATTGCAAGTATATCCTTCAATCGCATGTATATCGTTGAAACTCTCATCGATGAAAACCATCGCTGTGACTTATGGAGTCGACAGGATGTCCCACAGCTCACTTCATTTCTTACTGAAACATCTCCTTAGGTTCACTTTTTGATTACTGTGACATAGCAATTTTCCTACCGATGAACCTTCATTCCGTATGATTCACATAGCTCTCCCCGAAGAAGCCAGTCTCACCAAACATATCTCAAAGTTTGTATCTTGTCACTATGACATATGAGTCGGTAAGACTTCATGACTTCATTTTGATGGCAATGACGGGACCCACCTTCAACAGTATCGGCGAGACCAAACAGATGCTACATGACATTTCACCGATAGCTTAAGTTTGGCCGATGTAAGCCTTTGTATCCCAATCGATAAGACTCTTATGTGTTTGATATGACTCTCCTCGATAATTATTGTCTCGACGATAAGTTCACTTTGCTTT
>VDFB02216226.1:0-14778 GCA_007258455.2 Sequoia sempervirens
AGTCAAGGCAGAACTCAAGAAAGTGTTAGACATTGGTTTCATAAGATCAATCGACTATGCAGATTGGATCTCCAATCTTGTACCAGTCACTAAACCAACTAAGGGCATCTGCATCTGCACTGATTTTAGAGATATCAACAAGGCTTTCCTGAAGGATGACTTCCCTTTGCCTAACATAGAAATGATGATTGACATGACAAGCGGAATAAACAGGATATTTGTGTCCCTTATGGATGGATTTTCAGGGTATAATTAGATCAAAATTGCAATGGAAGACCAAACTAAGACAACTTTCACTTGTCCTTAGGGAACGTATTGCTGGAATGTTATGCCCTTCAGACTCAAGAATGTTGGAGCAACCTATCAATGTGCCATGACCACCATCACTACGGTGAGTTAAAGTAACGAGTGAATCGGTGTCTTAATAGATTTGAAATTTTTTAAAAATTCAAAAACATAGCTTAGATTTGATCTCAATGTTATTCTGATTAATGCATTCATGAGTTGAATGTAATCATTCATAAACAGAATTGAGAAAAATAATAATCCCAACAGTGTACTGAAACAACAACAACACAGTAAAGCAGTTAGAACATAGAAGAATAAAGTGACACAAAATTTTCTGAGTGGAAAACCCTCCTAGGGTATAAAAATCACTCCCTAAATGCCTTCTAGGCTTAATCTTTTAATCAACTATTCACAATACCTTCTAGGTTGATTTCTGAGCACCCACTCAAGGAGCACCAACCCCTCGTTTAGAGATATCTATCTCAAGGAGTACCAACCCTCCAATTATGTTTTCACCAAGCTATGTGCTTTCAGGAGGGATTTCTCTATTTTCGGTTAAGCACATGTTTCTCTATTTTCTCATCCTACGGTACACTTCAAGATTCATTGAATCCTAAAATACTACATAGAGAAGAAATTTACAATCTTTGCATCTTGTTATTCAGATTTTATTGCAGAGTTTTATCCATATATTTTCATACAACCAAAGAAAGATAATCTCAAAATTACAACAACAGCAGTAGAAAAGAGTTTTCTGCTTCTATATATACATCTGCTAGATAGGTAACTGTCTTCAGGAGTAACGGCAGAATAGCCAACCTAGCTAAGAGCCATTCTCAACAAATCTATAATGTATGAGTTCATTTTACTACATAAAAAGCACAACTATCCACCATAGAAAATCATAACCTCTAATGCATGAATGACAATACTCAGTCAGGGCATCATTTTCCATACTAGTAACAGAGATGCATAGAGCAATTAAAGAAAAATGGTGATTATAAACTAGTATGTGTAGCATGAAATGCATAAATAAAAATACTAGACAAATCTGTAACTCCCATGGCTCCATCAACCACTGTCGAGCATCCAGCCAGAGAGGCGCAACAAACATAGCGACCACCTGTTCATTTTATGAACCAAAATGCGTTCATCGACAATGCATTCTGATACGACAACAATAGTAAAAAAGAATAGTTTATGGAAACTTCCCACCATGATGGTACGGCCAAATGGGGATTTTATACCTAGTCAAAGAATAATCTAGAATTTTCCCTAAGTAACCTTATTTTCAATCGATGTGATGGTATGTCGAAGGCAACTTTAACGCTAAACGTTCAACCCTAATTCAATCATTAGTCACCCCCTTGGTTCAATTCACTTTCGCTGTGACACATCAGAGTCGGGGAGAAGACATAACAAATACATCATGTCTCATCGATGGGCTTCCTTAGTATATTATGCATTTGCTGAGACATAAGGAAACTTCTCACCGAGATACCCTTTTTGTTTCATTTACAATCACTATAGCTTTTGATATTGGAGACATATCATATAGATTAACTTCATTATACCGAAAGTCATTCATAGGACTTTGTTGACAAGACACACCATCCTCGCCATGACCTCTCTTCGATGAAAGAGTCTCACCGAAAAGACTTTTCAACTCTTATGTGTCATTGTAACCTACAACCTTCGGGGAGACCTCTCGGAGAATACTGTCATACCGAAAAAATCTTTATTCACTAAGTCATTGAAACAATACCAATCTCTCACGAAAAGCACTTCATAAGACTTAGTCGGAAAGACCAAAGAGTTCGCTATGACATTCCACCGAAACAAAAATCTTGCCAATATGCATCCATCCACCACTGGTCGGTGTGACATTGCATATTTGTTATAACATCACGCTGAAGCCTTAAGCTCTTTCCAATGAGTTTCCATTAAATCTCTGATCGGTGTGACATACCAATATCACTAAGACCACATACCGATGGAATAACATATGATGATAGAGATCACTTTCATTCGCCGAAACAAAAGACAAGTCTTGCCAAAATAATCTTTCTTGTGCCGGTCACCAAGACACAAAATGCTCGATGAAACAACATGCCAATAGGGATTTCTTACGCTGATGAACCACCTTATGAGTTAGTTGGTGAGACCCGACTCATTCGGTAAGACCTCCTAGCGGTGAACACAACTCATGTTGATAGATCTTTCCACTGTCACCAAGACAACAGGATTGTTATGCCAAAAGTAGCCTATATGTTAAATTCAATCGACATGACATCAGAAATGTCTTGTTGATAGGCAACACAGACATTTCAAAGTGGATCAGGGAGACCCTACCATACTCATGCTGATATGTGTAAGCCTGAATGAGAAACAACCAATACCTATGATATGTAAAAAGAACCATCCTGACAAGGAAACCAACTGAAGGAGATTTTTTCATCAAGGACAAACCATAAACATAACTGAGATCCAACAAACTCCCCCTTAGTCCTTGATGGAAAAACACAAATGACTCTCCCCCTTTTTTCCTCAAGGAAAAGAATAGAAGAAAATGTGCATTTCCATAACACAACTGAGAAGCCAGCCAAAATACCATGAGAAACAACTACAAAAAAAAGAGTACCAGTGCAGCAACCAAGATAGTAGGAGAGCTTTAAGTGAATCAAAACATATAACATGCTCCCCCTAAACAATAGCTTAGAGATTTAGTGAAGTAACGATTGAGAGATAACTCCCAATCGAAGTATCAGCCTTTCAAATAACTCTTTTGCTAAGGGCTTGGTAAAAATATCAGCCACCTGATCTTGAGATCCAACAAACTGTAAGCAGACTTCATTAGCGAAAACCTTTTCTCGAAGAAAGTGAAAATTGATAGCAATATGTTTAGTGTGAGAGTGCATAACAAGATTTTTTGAAATATTTATTGCACTAGTGTTATCACAAAGAATGGAAACAGGTTTAGAAACATCAATACCCATATCTAAAAGATTCTGACTCATCCACAATACTTAAGTACAGCATGAAGTGGCAGCAATGTATTCTACTTCAGTAGTAGAGAGAGAAACAAATACTTGTTTCTTGCTATGCCATGCCACTAAATAATCACCAAGAAAGAATGTAGCACCACTGGTGCTTTTCCTATAATCCAAACAACTAGCCCATTCAGCATCAGTATAAGCAATCAAAGAGAAATCATTGCTCCTAGGATACCAAAGACCATAATCAAGAGTTCCCTAAATGTATCTAATGATCCGTTTAACAACAGTAACATGAGATTCTTTAGGTGATGCCTGAAAACGTGCAACAGTGCAAACTGCCTGCATAATGTCAGGTCTAGAGGCAGTTAAATATAAGAGACTACCGATCATTGATCTATATTCCGTTTGATTTGTATTAGGAGAATCATCAACCTTAGTAAGTTTGCATCTAGTAATCATTGGAGTGCTAACTAGATGGCATTCATCCATCTGAAATTTCTTAAGAATCTCTATAGCATACTTGGTTTGAGAAAGAAATATTCCATTCTCACATTGAGAGATTTGAAGACCCAGAAAGAAATTTAATTCTCCTAACATTGGCATTTCAAACTCAGATTCCATTATCTGAGAGAACTTTTTACTCAAAGTGACATTATTGCAGCCAAAGATAGTATCATCAATGTAAATTTCAACAACCAAAATATCATAACCTTCAGTTTTAACATAAAGATTACTGTGTACACCTCCTCTAACAAAGCCATTAGAAATTAAATGATAGGCCAACCTAGAGTACCAAGCTCTAGGTGCTTGTTTTAAGCCATAGAGACCCTTTTCAACTTGTAAACATGGTTAGGATTATCTTTTCATATAAATCCTTTAGGCTATTCAACATAGACCTCTTCATCTAAATAGCCATTCAAAAAATTTGTTTTGACATCCATTTGATAAACAATAAAGTTTTTATAAACAGAATAAGCCAAGAATATTTTGATGGATTCTAATCTAGCAATGGGTGCAAAGGTTTCACTAAAATCAATACCTTCTTTTTGAGCATATCCTTTGCAGACAAATCTTGCTTTGTTGCGAATAACATTACCATTTTCATCAAGCTTATTTATGTAAATCCATTTGCCTCCAATGACATTCTTGTCATCTAGTCTTGGGACTAACTCCCAAGTCTGATTTTTCTCAATTTGATCAATTTCTTCCTACATAGCATTAAGCCAACATGAGTCTGTGAGAGCTTCATTAAAAAATTTAGGCTCAAACTGAGTAACTAGATAGAAAGCAATTTGTGCCTTTTCATTAGATTCTACAGCCTTTCTTCTAGTTTGAACTCCTACATTTTTATCCCCAATAATCTGATCTTTGGGGTGATATATAGCTAGATTTTTCAAAGGAGAAATTGATGCAACCTTTTTAGGACTTGCTTTTTGATTTTTAGGGCTTGCTAATTCAGCAATAGACTTTGTTGTTTTAGCTCCTTCTAAAATTATTTCAAATTCAAGTTCTTCTTCCTCATTATCCTACAAAGATTCAGCATACAAATGTGGTCTTTCATCAAATTTTACATTAACAACTTCAACAATCTTATTAAGCCTTTTGTTAAGGCATTTATAAGCTTTTTTGTGAGTTGAGTATCCCAAAAAGATACCCTCATCACTCTTTGATTGAAAGCTCCCAAGGTTATCATCATCTTTCTTCATAAAACACTTCCAAAAAATTTAAAGTGTTTGACAGAAGCAGTTTTTCCATACCAAAGTTCATAAGGAGTGTGTTTAGATTTCACCCTAAGCTACACTCTATTCAAAATGTATACAGCTGTATGAACAGCTTCTTTCCAATACATATCAGTCAACTTAGCTTCATCTAGCATGGTTCTAGCCATTTTTTTTATAATTCTATTCTTATGTTCAACTACATCGTTTTGTTGAGGTGTTTTTGTTGCAGCATTCTGTCTTTTAATGCCATGCTGTTCATAGTAATCAATAAACTCTTGAGAAGTGAACTCACCTCCTTTATTAGATCGCAGACATTTAAGTTTCAAATCAAATTCCTTTTCAACCATTTTACGGAAAATTTTGAACCTTCCAAAGGCTTCTGATTTGTGCTTAAGAAATGTGACCCATATCATTCTAGTATAATCATCCACAAATAGCATAAAGTACCTATCACCATTAATAGACCTTGTTCTAGTTGGTCCACATAAATCAGTGTGCACAAGTTGTAAGGGTTTGAAGAATGTTCTTTTGTTTGGAAAGTGATTACTGGATTTGTTTACCACCAAGCATTCTTTACCTTGTAGGAGTTTTTGGCTAAGGCTTGGTAGACCTCCTAACATTTTATTTTTAATAATTCTAATAGTTTTCAAAGTTTGTAATCCCTAATATTTTATGCCATAACCAACTTTCTTCAATTTGTCCCATTAGACACACACCTTGATTATTGTCATTGCTTGATGTGTCGATAAGATTGTACACATTTCCTTTTGTCCTCCTTCCAGCTGCAATAGCCTTTCCTAGCTTATTTTTAATCTCACATCCCTGCGAAGTGAAAAGAACATGATAACCACTGTCACAAATTTGAATAACACTTAGAAGATTGTGCTTGAGACCTTCCACATAGTACACATTATAGATAGGAGTGTCTTCATTCAGAAGAAGTGAACCTCTACCTTTAATTTGAATACCAGAGTTATCACCAAACTTAACATAACCACCTACATAATCTTCAAGATTTATAAACTTATCCTTGTCACCAGTCATATGGTTAGAACATCCACTGTCCAGGACCCATAAGTCCTTTTCTTGGAATGAAAGCAGTTTGAACCAACATAGTTTGTTCAATGTTTATTCACTTTCGATCTTAGGTTTCCAAACCTTTTTAATTTTCTTGTTTTGATTCTTGGTCGGTTATGCATTGTTTGACAGAATGTCCCAAGGCATTGCATTTAAAACATCTGATTTGTCTAACAAAACCATAGTGTTGCTTAAGACAAAACCTAGGTATTCTAGGATTCATAAGCCTACAAGTGCTCACCTTATGGCCAAATTTGTTGCAGAAAAAATAATAACCATAGAAGAAAGGATTGACTCTATATAAAGATCTATTACCTCTTAAAAATTGAACATGATCCTTACCAAAATTTGAGTGATTTGAACTGAACCTTTGACTTGAAGGGGTTTTGTTTTGCATGGTCAATTGAGCATTCACCATTTTCATAACCAACACCAGTTTTATCTTTGTACATCTTTTGCTTGTTGAGCATCTCATTCAGTTTTAGAGTGCTTTCATATTTTTCAATTTCCTTCCTAAGACAGACTACTTCTTGTTCCAGTTTTTGAATTTCTTGATCTTTGCAGCTTACAGTCTCTCAAAGATAGTCTTCAACTCTTTTAGCTTCTTCAAGATGAGTTTTTAGAGAGACCATTTCTTGATCTGGTTTATGTTCTTGAGCAAGAACTTGTTTTTTGAGTTTTCTGATCTCTTGTAAAGCACATTTCAGCTCACTTTCAAGATCTACTTCACCTTCTTCAATGTCAATGGTGTTTGTATCTTCTTGCTAAGTAATCTCAGTCATGAACAAGGTTTCATCTTCTTCTGCTGATGAATCTTCAGACTCAAAATCAGTTTCATCTTTGCTAAACAAACTCTTCTTCTTTATGAAGTTGAAATTACATTTAGGTTTAAAGGCCTTCTTCTTAGGTTGTTTTTCAGTTGTCTCGTTGTCACAGATTTGATCATCATAGGGACACTTTGCAACAAAGTGACCTATTTTGCCATAGTTAAAACATTTAAAGGGAAGTTTTCCCTTATATTTTCCTGATCCCTTTTAAAATCTTCTAACAAAATGGGATTCTTTAGAATCAGACAACTCTAATTCACAGACTTCAACTTTTTCTTTCTTTTTAGTGTTAAAGGAAGTTTCTTGTCCTGTTGAATTGTTTTTGCTAGTTCTCATTTCATAGGCAGTAAGTATTCCTTGCAGGTTGTCTAGGGTAAGCTGATCAAAGTGTTTCTTTTCTTCTAGGGCAGAAACCTTAGATTCAAATTTGGATGGTAAGGTTCTAACAACCTTTGTGACTACATCAAATTCATTAACATCTTGACCTAGACCTTTCATTGCATTGACAACTTCATCAACTCTTAGGAAATATTCAGCCACTTTTTCATCATCCTTCATTTTCAACTCCTCAAACTGATGCTTGAGTGTAATGATTTTTGACAATTTGAATTTCTCATTCCCTTGATATATAGTTTCAAGTTTTTCCTAGATATCATGAGTAGCTTTGCAATGTATGACTTTAATGAACACATCTTTAGTTAACCCACACAAGATGGAATGCTTAGCTCTGGCATTTGTTTCATACCTCTTTTTTTTAGCAGGATCAGTGGGAATAGAGGCTAGTACATTGTAAGCATTTATAACCATGCTCCAAACATCAACATCAAAAGAAATAAGAAAAGCTTCCATTCTGATTTTCTAGAACACATAATCTGTTCCATCAAATAACGAAGCTCTAGTTATAGAGGCACTGTCGTGAGAATGTGCCATTAAAAATAAACTCCAAGACCAAGATCAATCCAAGGTGATTAAAACATATCAAATGACCCTATGCTTTGATACCAATTGTTGGAGTTAAAATGACACTGAGAGGGGGGGTTGAATTTGTGTCTTAACAGATTTGACAAATTTTAAAAATTCAAAAACATAGCTTAGATTTGATCTCAATGTTATTCTGATTAATGCATTCATGAGTTGAATGTAACCATTCATAAATAGAATTGAGAAAAATAATAATCCCAACAGTGTACTGAAACAACAACAACACAGTAAAGTAGTGAGAACACAGAAGAACAAAGTGACATAAAATTTTCTGAGTGGAAAACCCTCCTAGGGTATAAAAACCACTCCCTAAATTCCTTCCAGGCTTAATCTTTTAATCAATTGTTCACAATGCCTTATAGGCTGATTTTTGAGCACCCACTCCAAAGGGAGCACCAACCCCTCATTTAGAGATATCTATCTCAAGGGGAGTACCAACCCCTCAAATTATGTTTTCACCAATATATATGTAGCTTAGAGGGATTTCTTTGTTTCGGTTAAAGCACATATTTCTCTATTTTTCTCTCATCCTGAGAACACGCCAAGATTCAATAGTGATTTGAATCCCTAAAATACTACTAAATAGAAGAAGAATTTTAATCTCATCTTGTTATTCAAAATTTATTGCGAGTTTTATCCACTTTATATTTTCATCTGACCAAAGAAGAATAATCTCACTAATTACAACAATAGTAGCAAAAGGTTTTGCTTCTATATACTCATCTGCCCGGATAAGGTAGCTTATCTTGAGAATGCTGTGAGAACAACCAACCAGGCTAAGAGTTGTTCTCAAAAAATTGTAGTGTATATGAGTTCATTTCGCATAAAAGCACAATGTCACCATGAAAATCACAACCTCTAATGCGAGGTGACAATGCCTGGTTAGAATGTCATTTGTCGCCACTAGTAAATAGAGATCTTGGGAAGCGGTTAAAGAAAAATGGTGATTATAAACTAGTATGTGCAGCATGAAATGCATAAATAAAAATACTAGACAAATCTGTAACTCCCATGGCTCCATCAACCACTGCCGAGCATCCAGCCAGAGAGGCACAACAAACATAGCAGCCATACCATTCATTTTTGAATAAAAACGGGGTTTCATCGACAATGATATAAATTATAGCCCGACAACGGCTAGTAAAGAGTAGTTTTATGAAATTTCTCATGATGGTGGGCTAGAGTTTCCTTGATCAAAGAATAATCCCGCAATTTTTCCTTAAGTAACCTTCTTTTCAATCGATGTGACGGTATGCCGAAGGAAACTTTAACGCCAGACGTTCAACCCTAATTCAATCGTTAGTCGTCCCCTTGGTTCAATTCGCTTTCGCTGTGACACATCAAAGTCGGGGAGAAGACATAACGAATACATCATGTCTCATCGATGGGCTTCCTTAGTATATTATGCATTCGCTGAGACATAAGGAAACTTCTCACCGAGATGCCCTTTTTGTTTCATTTACTATCGCTATAGCTTTTGATATCAGAGAGACATCATATAGATCAACTTCGTTATACCGAAAGTCATTCATATGACTTTGTCAACAAGACACACCATCCTCGCCATGACCTCTCTTTGATGAAAGAGTCTCACCGAAAAGACTTTTCAACTCTTATGTGTCACTGTAACCTACAACCTTCGGGAAGACCTCTCGGAGAATACTTTGTGATACCGAAAAAAACTTTATTCACTGAATCGCTGAGACAATACCAATCTCTCGCCGAAAGCACTTCATAAGACTTAGTCGGCAAGACCAAAGAGTTTGCTATGACATTCCACCAAAACAAAACTCTTGCCGATACGCATCCATCCACCACCAGTCAGTGTGACATTGCATATTTGTTATAACCTCACGCCGAAGCCTTAAGCTCTTGCCGATGAGTTTCCATTAAATCTCTGATCGGTGTGACATACCAATATCACTGAGACCACATACCGATGAAATAACATATGATGATAGAGATCACTTTTAGTTGCTAAAATAAAAGACAAGTCATGCCGAAATAATCTTTCTTGTGCTAGTCGCCAAGACACAAAATGCTCGATGAAACAACATGCCGATAGGGATTTCTTACACTGATGAACCACCTTATGAGTTAGTCAGTGAGACCCAACTCATTCGGTAAAACCACCCAGCGGTGAACACAACTCATGCCGATAGATCTTTCCACTGTCACCAAGACAACAGGATTGTTACATTGAAAGTAGCCTATATGTTAAATTCAATCGACATGACATTAGAAATGTCTTGCTGATAGGTGACACAAACATTTCAAAGTGGATCAGGGAGACCCTGCCATACTCATGCCGATATGTGTAAGCACAAATGAGAAACAACCAATACCTATGATATGCAAAAAGAACCATCCTGACAAGGAAACCAACTGAAGGATATTTTGTCATCAAGGACAAACCATAAACACAACTGAGATCCAACACTTTCATGATCTAGTACACACTCTTATGGAAGATTATGTCGATGATCTTATTGTAAAATCCAAGACAAGGGCAGAACACTTACAAGTTTTAGACAAGATATTTCAAAGGCTGGAGAAGTATAAAGTGAGACTCAATCCAAAGAAATGTGTGTTTGGAGTCAAGTTAGGAAAGTTGCTAGGCTATATCATTTCCAGACGAGGCATTGAAGTGGATCCAGCTAAGGTGAAAGCAATCATAGACATGCCTCCACCCGCTAATCTCATTCAACTAAGGACACTGGAAGGATGACTGCAATCCATCAGAAGATTTATAGTGCAGTTAGTAGATAAGACACATCCTTTTCAACATCTACTTAAGAAAGGACTACCCTTTGCATGGATAGCTAGGTGTGGAGAGGATTTTCAACTGATTAAAGAATTTTTACTCACACCACCAGTCTTAATGCCACCTATTGAAGGAAGACCATTGATTCTTTATATTACAGCAACCCATTCATCACATGGGGCATTGCTTGCACAGAATGACGATGAAGGTCATGAAAGGGCAGTCTATTATATCAGTCAGACTTTGGTAGGTTATGAGCTCAACTATAGTACTATTGAACATGCCTATCTTGTCATAGTATTTGCTACCCAAAAACTAAGGCATTATATGCTAAACCACCAAACAATGCCAGTTGCAAAAATAGATCCTCTAAACTATCTTCTCAGCAAGGCAGCATTAACAGGGTGACTGGCCAAATGGGTTATGATACTTAGTGAGTATGATATCCAGTATGTAGAAAGAAAGGCTATCAAAGGATAGGTCATTGCTGATCAGTTAGTTGACACACCCATATAGGTAGATCACCCATTAGTTGTAGATTTTCTTAATGAGTTCACATTCACAATTGACACAAACATAACATGGAAACTATACTTTGATGGCTCACATACAAATCATGGCTCAAGGGCTGGTATACTATTTATCACACCACAGGGTGATTCCATCCCTAAGTCATTCCGGATTGCATTTCCATGCACTAAAAACATTGTAGAGTATGAAGCTCTAGTGACAGGGTTACACATGGCAGTCAAGTGGAAAATTAAGAACCTAAAGGTATATGGTGATTCCCAAAATTGTCGAACCGGTAAATGATGATTATGAGACTAAGGATGAGAAGCTTTCCTCCCTACAAATGCATGGCTGATGACTTTAAAGGGGTACTTTGAAAAGTCAAATTTCATCGAGATACCTCATGTTTTAAAGCGAGGGCAGCAGATGCTATGGCTACCAGTGCATCAGCACCAACATTCTAATAGCGATGCCCTAAGTTTGAGTTCTTGGTAGAGATAGCTTTTTGGTCCCAGCCCTACGATATCCCAAATTCTAAAATGGTGTGTGTGACATTGTTGGTCCCCGATTCCCCTTAGTACAAAAGAAATCTGTGACTACCTTCATGCCAAAATCATACCCAGCCTATCGAACAACCAACATAGGATGTTCCTTCGCCGTCCGACCAAATACACCATCGTCGGAGACACCTTATATAGACACGCTTTAGATAATACCCTACTAAGATGTCTTGATTCCAATGAAGCATAAGCAACCTTGTGTGGGGTGCATGAGGGTATATGTGGTTCCCATTCTAGCGGTCCTACCTTAGCCCAAAGGATTATGAGATTGGGTTATTATTGGCCTACTATGGAAAAGGACTCATATGTCTTTGTAAAGAAATGTCGTCAATGCCAAGTTCGTGGAGACTTGATACATGCACCAGCATAGGAACTCCATCCTATAACATCACCATGGCCCTTCGCCCAATGGGGACTTGAACTCATAGGTAAGATCCACCCCACATCATCTAATGGCCACAAATTCATTATCAACGCCCTTTGAGTATTTTGTAAAGTGATTGGAAACCATTCTATGACATACATTACTAGCACCTGATTTCCTGAACATCACGAACATATCATTTGTCGGTATGGTGTCCCTTAGTCCATAATCACCGATAATGGCTGCCCATTTAAGAACCAATAAGTCTGCCACCTTTGTGATGAATTTCATATTCAACATCACTTTTCTACTTCATACTACCCACAAGGTAACAGCCAAGCGGAGGCATCTAACAAGACCATCATTAGAATCCTCAAGAAGACTATCAATGATGCTGGTTGTGACTGACATTTACAACTTAATCCTACCTTATGGGCTTATTGCACAAGTATCCGTACTCCCACTGGTGCCACTCCCTATTCACTAGTCTTTGGTTTTGTAGCTATTCTTCCTATTGAGGTTGAGATTCCTTCCCTAAGGGTATCCTTGAAAGGCCACATTGATGATGAAGAGTACCGAGTATCAAGACTCCATGAGTTAGAATTCCTGGATGAGTGAAGACAAAAGGCACTAGACCATCTTCAAGCATATCAAAATCGCCTTTGTCGTAGCTATAACAAGAAGGTCTTGAACAAAAACTTTGACATTGGTGACCTGGTTTTAATGGAGAACCTGAAGAATCAAGCAAAAAGAGACAAACCAAGAAAATTTGAACCACAGCAGTTGGGACCTTATATTGATACGAAGCTTTTGGATCGGGGGAACATACCAACTCTCTACTCCTAAAGAGGAACCGTGTCCTCGCCAATCAATGATACGAATGCAGGAAAGTTCTGGCGTAGCTTCTAGGAATAACATGTGAATTAGCAAAAATACAAAAAAATCATAAAATCAAAAAATAATTACCAAGGTGAAAACTGACGGCAGAACATCTTGGTAACAAAAGATAGATAACCTAGAAAATATAAAGACAAATAATTAGTCAATAGTGAAAACCACTTCGGTCCAGCACTTTGGATAGGTACCATGGTGAAAACCTGGCAAGCGGGCACCATGTGTTACTTCACTCTCTACTATTATTCTGTCTACTTATCCTGTACATACCTATCCACATTGCATAGTCCTTACATCTATACATAGTCCACTACGGTACATACTACCTATCCTTGTACATATCCCTTATCTTTTGTATCCATCGCTTGTATATACCATTCATAATAAGTGGCTTTCTTTCCCATAACCTAGAATGATTGACATTGAGTGCATTACATGTCTCCCATTTTACCCTATTTATAATCAATTGTTCTTATACTCGATTGGGGGAAAACACTTGACATGTGTCATATTGATTCTTCCATTGGCTGTGTTGAAGACATAAAACCACAGAAAATCCACAAACATCACAAAATGACCTGGAAAACACAAAAACATCAGAAAACTTCAAAAGACAAAAAAAATCAAAACATGTCAAAATCAAAAATAGAGTTAGAATCAATCACACTTGGCAGTGCTTTGTTTTTTTATTGAACTACATTACTCTCTTGTGTTTGGGTAGACAGAGACCATCTGCCGATGTGTGCCCTAGGGCATTAGGTCAACTTTTTAGGTTTTCTATATAAAAATCATGCTTCTATACTTATTAAGGTCATTGGTTGTGTTGAACTATAGGAATCTATAGCGTATATATAACATAGGCAAGGCCATCATTTGATGAGCCCTTGAGGTTGCACTAGGTTAGTCCATTAGGGTTCATCACATTCACTTTCACAAATGTCTTCTATTTGTAGTCAGTCTTGTTAGTCAAGTTGAGTTGAACTACAAGGTCTCTGCGTGTATAACGTAGGCAAGGCCATCAATCGATGAGCCCCCGAGGCCGCACTAGGTCAGTCCTTTAGGGTTTATCATCACACATAGTCATTTTTCAACACATCCTATCAAGTCATGCATCAATCTGGTGAACAAGTCAGCAATGTCTCTGAGACAAATCAAACAACTTGCCAAACAAAACAATCAAAAAAAAAAGACCAACTAATGTCTACTATAGGATGTGTCCTTCCTGGAAACAGACATCATCTGAACAATCAGCCTCTATCTTATTCAGGATGAGTCTTTCCTGAATATTGATATCAGCAAAACATCTATGTCTTATACAAGATGAGTCCTTCCTGCATAATCGACATTGTCAAACAATCAAACATAGCCTTACACAGGTTATCACATCAATGGTATCTGACTCAACGTCTTATACAATACATGTCTTTCTTAAACCAGGCTTTGTCATGCCTTACACAAATAGTCATAACATCGAAACCAGACTCAAAGTCTTATCTGGTATGTGTATCTCCTAAAATCGGGCTCTATCAATCAATCCTTCTATCAATCAAAACAAATCAAACAAACAAGATCAAGTGTTGGCAAATATTTTACTGGATTTTTGACTTTATGGCTTATCTATCTTATCATTTATCTTGAATTGATGACTGGAAATTATGTTACTAGCTTTCTCAAGGATGTCCCATGAAAGATTTTAGAGAAGCAACCATGTATCATAATTCTATTTTCTTTGACTTTTGTCTGTCGATTGTCTTTAACTTTGTTTTTTTTAGTCATGTTACTAGTTTCCTCAAGGA
>VDFB02216227.1:0-19284 GCA_007258455.2 Sequoia sempervirens
AACTCATTTTTTTTATACAAGCACAACTGAAAAGAAATTTGGTCTCTCTCGAAATTATCAGGCAGTTGATTGTTCAGTAGGCAAGATCGAATTTTTCAGAGAGAGAAGTAATGTTATGCTGAGGAAGAATTTTCGCAGGAAAAGAAAAAGTTTATCTGTTGAAAGTTGAAATTCTTCTGTTCAAAAGGGGCACACTTCTTCTTCTAAATTATCAGAATTTAAATCTGATTTGCAACCAGTAGTCTTTTTCTGAGGTTTGATGTTCAGTCAAGTTGATTCGCCATTCTTCTTTTGTCCTTTCATCTTAGCAAAAGTTCTGGCTAAAATTTTAACTTCATCCATTTACTTTCAGCTTGCTTTTTCGCAGCAATTCAATTATTTAATGAGCTGAAAGTAAATCATCCAAATCCAAGGCATGAGAATAAATTAATTTAAAAAGTCTCCATATTAATGTTAATTTTCTGATTGCAGGTTGATGACCATTGTGGGCGAATCATCAAAGAGACTGGCAAAAATGAAGTTCGCCAGCAAAGGTGCTCAGCGGGAGACTAAAATCAATTCAAAATGGAAGAATGTCGTAGACACCGATCTCAGACATGTTGACTTTGATGAGTTCAAAAGAAGAGTATATGGACAGAATGGACTGCCAACACCAATAGCCAGGCGGATGATCAAAAATGGGATTTTCCAGGCAGCAGGATTCCCGCTTGCAATAGATTGTGTAGAATTAATGGTGGAATGTGCTATCCACTATGATGCTCAAAAGAGGCAGATCATTGCACTGGATGGCAGAATTCTGGCACACTTAGGCGAGGTGGCAATCCAAGAAACCTTCGGCATCCCAAAGCATTCGCGGGCTGTCTATAAGACCAAGGAGGAGGCCAAGAGTTTATATGACAGCCAACCAGACTTATGCACTACAATTGTTAACAAGGCATGGTTGGACAAACCGAAGCCATCAATAAAGAAGATGCCCAAAAGACCTTTCCGGACAGACTTCAAAGAAGATTTTGGAGACATCATATTAATGCTGAATAGAATAGCTGGTAACCCGCAGGGTGCATTTTTTGTGAGTTGGATGTACTATTTCATAGATGAGATCACTTCTGGCGTGAAAATGTTCAATTGGTCATGGATGATAAGTGATAATCTCCACGAGCAATTGATGTCACGGAGGATAAACTAGGAAAATAGAAGTCAGCTTGGCCTTTAAACCACTGTATGAAATACGGCGCTAGAGAGAAAGATAGATCCAAAGCTAGTATTTTACCTTGATCCAAATCCGAACCCATACCCAGTAGTAGTAGTTGAAGCAGTTGATTTACTAGATTCTATTGAAATGGCACCGGATAAAGCACTTAGAGCAAAGACAAAGACTAGGGAGGCTGATAGGAATAGTTGCAAGTCTAGGTTAAGTAGTTCATGAAGCCATTGATTATATCATCGATTGTAATGTAGAGTAAGCAGTTGCTCCAATTCTTTATTGTGATCCTGATCTATATTTAGGAGATCACGATTAAGCAGTCATTGATCCATCACTCTGAAATATGAGCTCGTATGTTGTCTACTTGTTGGCTAGATCATATAAGTATCTAGGACTAACTTGCAAGGGAAAAGTTGGCAGCAGAGAAAACGAACTCAGGCCGTACGATTGTTACCTGCAACTCCAGTTTAAGGAGAAGTCTCATTTCAGAAGGGCACATGATGCATTCTTAATGCATGTCACCAGAACAATTCAAGGGGGAGTACATCAGAGGTTGAGTCATGAGGCGAAGAGTCTAATCAGTAGATATGGGTCCTGGTTCATCCAATTCCCAAAATTCACGTATATCAGGATCCAAGGGTTTACTGGAAATCCCTATAAGTTGCCCATTTATCTGACAAATCGGATGGTTTTGCTCGAAGTCCTGAGACAGTTAGAAGAATATCAGAACATCCAGAGGCCAACCAAGAAGGCATCTATTACATTCCCATTGTTCATTGAGAATATGTTGGAATCTTGTCCGTCCTCACAGGCAGCTGAGAGTGCTAGATTGGAAATCTAGTGGTGCCCATTTACAGCCTACAAGTCCAAGGTCAACTTTGACCCACATCATAATATTCGGGCAGTAGAAGGGAGAAGGTACAAGCACAGAGTGGAACTGGAAGACTTCTGGGCTGATGCCGCTGATGAGTATGAAGTCAGATGGAGAATGTGGTCCAGAATGTCACTAGACTTCATGAGGGCAATTGAGTTCTGCCGGATACCTGATCAGTTACAAGATGATGGGAACTATATCCAGCCACGTTTCGAGGAGAATCGACCTCTTCCTCCTGTGAGATGGTTAGAACCTGAGCATGCAGACTTAGCAATGCTAATGAGGCCAGTAGTCAAGTACTCTCAGTGGTGGGTTGACCATCATGTCCAAGAAATGAGGTAGAGAAGAATAACGCTCATGTATGATCTACCGAGCGAAACAGAGTCATATTCTTCCAATGCCGGTGCTTCCCATCAGGACTTGGTTGAGATTGGAGAGAAAAGGAAGGAAATGGTTCCGAGTGCAGAGCCTGCTTCCAAAAGGCAGAAAGGAGAACCATCTTGTTCAGCAGCATCCCGGAATATTGACGAGTTGATGGCTACTATAGATGAATCCTTGGTGGAAATAATTGTACCTCCTACAGTTCAGGAAGAGAACGATGAACCTATTCAGCCGGATGATGAGGAGCCCTTGTCACCTACAGGCACGGAAATACTTGGTTCAGACAATGAGATAGAAGTCCGAAATAATGACTTCGAGGAGGGAATGATTTCCGCTCTTAGAGAGGTTGTAGATGTTCCGAATGAGGAAGAGGTTCAGGTAGAAGATGGAATCGAGCAGCCGACCATTCCAGATTGGCTGATAGAAAGAATGAAGATTCAACCACCTGCAGAAGCCCAAGAGGAGGATGATACTGCAGATTTCTTGGCAAGGTTGGAGCAAGTTGCAGTCAAGAAGCCCGCCAAGAAATTCTCTACTATTCAAAGGGACGAGACAGGCAACCGTTCCGTACACATTGCAGTACCCACAGTGGACAAGCCACAAGACGAGATTACTCCTCAAGAGTATGCCATAACCACTGTAGATCTTGGCCCAACCTCAAAAGGCCAAGAAGTGGAGGAATTAGATAATTCCGTCTCGACCATCAAAGCGAGATTGGAAAAAGAAGTGGCTAAGAAGAAAGAGTATAAAAAGGAGGTTGAACGCCTTAAGGAGTACATACAGCATTTGACCCAGCCACTTGATCAGGGTAATGCGGTAGCTCCTCTTCTCCTCAATTCATCGCAGGAAGTGACCAAGGATGTAGAGCACGGAATGGTTACAGCCAGGGAGGCTCAGGACTGGATGGTGAGCGAAGGCACGGAAGCAACCTCATTCATGGAAAAACTGGCACTTGCCTATGGGCGGACCTCTTCTTTTCTTTCCAGACTTATGGATATGGCAGAGACATGGGAATGTATTCCAGACATGCAGGAGAGGCTTATTCCAAGCCTTAGGATCTTGAAAGGCACTCCAAGGGAGGAGTTGGTTGATAGAAGGGTGATTGCTGCAGGAGCAGCATATGATTTCCATCACTGGTTTTGGGCAGTGACTATACGAGAAGAAGTTTTGGAGAAGGCAAAAGTGGATGGGCTCAGAATTGAAGAGCAGGTCAAAGAAATCCAGGAGAGGATTTATATGATAGCTGCAGAAGTGTTCGACCGTGAGATTGTCCGGGAGAACGACATGCAGCTGAAGAGGTTGCGTAAAGTTCAAGAGATTTTCTTCTCGGCCACTGACCATTTCTGAGACAAGATTTTGCGAGAGTGGCAAGACTCTCAGCCATCTGAAATGATTTGGGAAGAGGAGGCAAATTGGGAAAGTACTTTTGCCAAATGTGCTGAAAAGTTGGACGGACTTGAATTCGGATTAGCATGCTGCCACCCGTCACAATGGAGGAGGTCATCGCAGTAGTGTCCAGATTCATCGAACGCAATGCTGCTCAAAAGGATAGGGAGTGCCTTCCTAGATAATAGCTGCAACTGCCACTTTAGATTGATTACTAGTTGATAACTCATGTTATTTTGGGAAACCCTAATTAGGGTTGGGTTGTAATAATCTTGGCCGTTGATATTGTTTTAATCTCGGCCCTTCATTTGATTTCTGAAACTCTATATAAACTGATGCTCTCTCACTTTCATGGGTGTGGAGACAGATATGAGATTGTTGCATTGAGACTATTTCGAATAATAAAAGCTCTTATGCATGATTTGCTTTGAACAACTTTTATTGTCAAATAGTAAGCGAGGTTGCATATCTTCTTCCGCCATAGATTAAAGTTAGAATTAGATTAAGTAGAATTTGTTTTGAAAGTTGGTTAAGTGAATGAGAGATTGATCGTATCGATTCAATGGTGAAGTATTGCTCATACTTTCTTTGAATGGATGATTTTCATTCGATGCGTAAAGTTAGCCTGAGCTCATAATTGTGGAAGCTTAACTTCAGCCTCATTCGAGGTTTGAAAATTATTATCACACCCCTTGAAGATTGCACCCATTTTGCGTATGTTGTCCAGCAGGAGGTGAAACAAAGTGTGGTTTATCCCCTTCACCGAATCATTACTGTCTCTTAAGTTCTTAGGCATAGAATAGACCTCCTAAACCCTTATCCTTTTTGCTATTTTTTTTGAGATCCATATTGAAAGTGAAGAAAGCCTTTAATGATAAATCTGCCTAAGTCCCAAACTTGTGAAAAGTTCTTTAACGTAAGTCCCCTTGTTTATTACCAGCAAATCACAACGGCCATTGAGCTTATGCACACGTCGAGACCCGACAAAAGAAACCTTGGAATCGCCATATGATCTTCTCGCAATCTTAGCATACGCGGTGGTTTTTCAAGAGAGGATAGAGTGTCTTTGGACATTTTATTCTGTGTGTTCGGTGGATGATAAAACGTACACCAACACGTCCCCTAGACGGCTGGCCGTCCCCCTTCTATTCCAGGACGTTTCGTCCAATCGAGGATGTCCCCAAAAATTGGAAACTTTTTGGGGATGGCTATCAGCCATCCCCCAGGCGTCCCTTGTCCTCAAAACGTTCCTGGGATGCGTACGGGGGGCAAAAACCCAGGGGACGCGTGCCCGTGTATCCTTGATAATTATTGCTCATATGTTAAGCTTTCTTCTATGTATTGATCATTGCCCATAATATCACGCTGCTCTCTTTAATATCGTCAGTTATCTCCGTTGGGAAATTTCAACCAAAACTTAATCCTATCATTAATACCCTTAACTAATTAATGCTTTGATCGAATTAATTGCCTCTCCTTTGATCTGCAATAATCTTAATAGTGTTCCTCACATCAAGGGCGAAACAATCTACTTTGTGTGATTGGTTTAGCAATTGAATGGGGGGTTATTACAATCTCCCCTCTTTGGAATTGCTTGCCCACAAGCACTCTTAGGTTAGGATGTTGGAGAACTTGCTCATTCTCGCATGTAGTGTCTTCCATAGGTAAATCCTTCCATTTGATGACCCTATTCCCCAATCTTTTCTTCCTTATGTCCATAACTTCATCAGGAACCAAGACCAACTTTCCTTCTTTGTTCAAGGGTGGAAGTTCAGTGGAGGCAGTAACTTGTTGTCCTAGAGCCTTTTTGAGTCATGAAACATGGAATACATTATGTATTTTGCTGCTGTCTAGAAGTTCTAGTTCATATGCCACTTCTCCTATTCACTTTATCACCTTATAAGGTCCATAGAATTGGGGCTTCAACTTCTTGGCGCCACTCTTCTTTAAGGATGATTGTCGATATGGTTGTAGGTAGAAGTAAAACAAATGACCAATCTCAAAACTTTTCTCAACCTGGTGTTTATTGACATAGATCCATTGCTGATTTTGGGCGTGTTGTAAATTATTATTAAGGGACTTAAGAATATCTTGACATTCTTGGACCCATTCTCTGGCTTCAGGTGCCATACTTTCTCCAAATGCCATATCTAAGAATGATGACATACATATCCATATAATGCTTGGAATGGTATCATTCCAATCGACATGTGATAAGTAGTGTTATAACAGTATTCTCCCAAATGAAGCCACTTAATCCATGTCCTCTGCTAGTCTGCCGCATAGTTACGCAAATAACCTTCTACCCATTTATTTACATTTTCGGTTTTCCCGTCTGTTTGTGGGTGGTAACTGGTACTGGATGTTAACTTCGTGCCTGATAGTTTGAATAATTCAGTCCAAAAGATACTAAGAAATCTGCTATCACAGTCACTCACTATGTTTTTTGGAAGTCCATGGAGCCTGAATATTTCCTTGAAGAACAATTTTGCAACTTGTGGTGCTTTGTACTCGGAAGGGATTGCGAAAAAGTGGGCATACTTGGTTAGCCGATAGACAACCACAAAGATACAATCTTTACCATGGAGCTTAATAAGTCTGGTGATAAAGTCCATTGAGATGCTCTCCCATTTTTGCTTTGAAATGGGTAGAGGTTGTAACAATCCTGTTGGGAAAGTATGTTCTGCCTTATTTTCTTGACAAGTAGTACACTCCCTAACAAAACGAAGAACATCAATTTTCAGGCCCTTCAAAAGAACCTTTCTCTAACTTGCTTGTAGGTCTTATAGTATCCCAGGTGTCCCACCAATGGTGTTTCATGAATTTCCATCAAGATCTTTTCCTTTAGTTTTGATTCAGGTACTAGGTGGATCCAATTTTTGTAGTAAATGATGTCATCTACTATCTTGTATTGGTCATCTTGAATTCGTCCCTCCATTAATTCACATGCAAAAGTGTTTTTTGAATATTCTACTAGTAGATGTGCTTTCCAATTGGTTGAGTTTTCAAATAATGAGTGAATGGTTGGTTTTTGGGATAGGGCATCGGCCACCACGTTCCTTTTTCCTTTTATATATTCAATATCAAAATTGTATGCTTGGATCTTACTAACCCATTTTTGTTGATGTTCATTAAGGTCTTTCTGCTCCAAGAAGTATTTCAAACTATTATAATCCTTCCGTACTACAAAATTTCCACCAACTAGATATTGTCGAAACTTGGTCAATGCATGCATTATGGCAAGCATCTCCTTGTCATATATAGAGTACAATATTTCATTGTCTTTCAATTTCTTGCTTTCAAAAGCGATAGGGTGACCATTTTGCATCAAGACTGCGTCAATTCCTTCTCTCGATGCGTCGCAGTCTAGTACAAAGGGCTGATTGAAATCTGGCAGGACAAGAACTGGACAAGTGCTCATGATCCCCTTCAACTTATCAAACACCCGTTGTGCCTAATTTGTTCATTTAAATGCGCCCTTCTTGGTTAGACTTGTTAAGGGGGCCCCAAGTTGGGAAAACCCTTTAACAAACCTTCTATAATAACTACACAACCCATATAAACCACATAATTCTGTGAGAGTCTTTGGTGGGGGCCAATCTAGAATGGCTTGAATCTTCTCTTGGTGCACTTGAACTCCTTTTGCACTAATGATGTGGCCCAAGTATAGAATTGCGGTCATACCAAACCCACACTTAGATGCCTTGGCATATAAGGATTGTGCTTCCATGATTCCCAAAACTTCATCCAAGTGCTTTAAATGATCTTCCCATGTCTTACTATATATGAGTATGTCATCAAAGAATACTAGCAAAAATTTCAGTAGTTGCTTATTAAATATGTGATTCATACAAGATTGAAATGTGGCTGGTGCACATTGGTCAAGCCAAAAGGCATCATCAAAAGCTCATAATGGCCAAAATGACAACAAAAAGCAGTCTTATGGATATCTTGTTCTCGAACTCCTATTTGGTGGTAGCTTGACCTTAAGTCTATTTTTGAGAAATAAACTGCACCATGCAATTCATCCAATAGTTCATCGATCACAGGGGTTGGATACCGATTTTTGATTGTTTTCTTGTTTAAGGCTCGGTAGTCAATGCACATTCGGAGAGTTCCATCCTTTTTCTTTAACAACACCACGAAAGATACAAATGGACTAGAGCTAGGCCGTATATGTTCCATTTCTAGTAAGTCCTTGATACATTTCTCAATTTCATCCTTAAACTTCTTGTGATGCTCGTATGGTGTGGTGATGACAGGATTTGCACCCTCTTCTAATTGGATGGTGTGTTCAAACCCTCTATTTGGTGGCCTCTCTGGTGGTATGTCCTAAAAAACTAGACTATGGTTATCCAAGATTGGTTGTAAGTCATCATTATGATACTCAGGCTTATTGCTTAATGACTTGGAGAAAACAAGACATTGTGTGGCCCAAGCTATATCTCCATGCCTAAATATGCTCTCCATCCTTTTGGCTGATACTACTCAAGGAGCTCCATTGGACAGTCCCCTAAATACCACTTTCCTACCATTCACCTTGAATTTGAACTCCATTGTTTGAAAGTTTTGTGAGTACTTACTAATGGACATCATCCATAGGATACCAAGTATAGTGTTGGTATCACCCAACTCCACAACATAAAGATCATCTGTGACTGTGTAGTCACCAATTGTAAATTTCAATTTTGGTACCTTTTTTGAACAAGACATTTGGTAGCCATCCACCACCATCACACTAAACCCTTTGTGTTCAACTGTTTGGAGTCCTTTCTTGGTGACCAAGGATGAATTGATAAAGTTATGAGTAGCTCTGCTATCAATTAACACCGTTATCCTTTGTCCTTGCAATATTCCATGAACTTTAAAGGAGTTAAATCTTGGAGTTGTAGTCATAATGGCAATTACACCACCCTTTTTTTCTTTAGCTGGAGACTCTTTTACCTTTGGTGGTTCTTCCTCTGTTTCATCTTGCTTGCTACTTAGATCAAATTTGTCTTCTTCATCACTATCGGGCACAACCTCGATATAATGAACCTTCCCCTTGCCAAGGCATCTATGTCTTGGTTCCCATGGTTTGCAAGTAAAACAAAGTTTCTTCCTCCTTAACCCTTGTCTAGTTTCTTCATCCATCTTCTTCTTCTTTGGCCATTCCTTTGGGAAAGGTTCTTTTGCTTCGTCTTTTTGGAATGATGATCCTTTTGATGGCATTTTGATTTTGTTCTTTGTTGCACTTGAGTCCATATCCCTAGCCTTTTTAACTACTTCTTGAAGTGTACTAGGGTTGAGAGCTTTGACCCAACCCCTTAGAGAATCCATTAGGCCATCCATAAATAGAACAACCAACCTTCTTTTAGAAATGTCAGTGACCAACACAGAAATTCTTTGGAAGTCTGCAATATATTCATCAATGGTTCCACCTTGCTTTAGTTGTGCCAATTCTTTAAAGTGGAGCTCGGGATCCTTCTTGTCAAATCTCTCTATTAGCTTCTTTATGAATTACACATATGATGTAATTTGTTCATGGCCCATCATGCCATGGTGCCACCATTCATGAGCCACCTTGTCTAGATGTAGGGCAGCATATTTGATTGCTTTGTTCTCCGACATTGGGTTGAGTTGGAAGTATGTATCAACCTTTCTAACCCACTCACGTGTTGTGGTCTTTCCTAACCATCAAAGTATGGCAAGCTAAGCTTACCAATTTTCCTCCTTAGAATATTGTAATGGTCTCTATTACCCTTGCTGGGTAAATGCCTCATCCTTAGGGCCATGTAGTCTCTTAGGGATATATCTGTTTGCAATCCTCTAGCTATCCAATCTTGGCTGAACTGATCTTGTAAATCTACCAATGTATGTTCATTTCCTTCTTGAGTTCCACTCTAGGTGGGAAAGTAGGTATCATGGGTCTAGAATTGGTTGTAGGAGCACAATGATTCATAATTCTATTGTCGATTGAATTATCTTCATTGTCTCCACTATTGCCAGTTTGGTTGTTATTGTTATTTGTATTTATCATGACTTGAGTCAATGTGTCCAATAATTGTGCCATTCATTGTTGAGTAGTTCTTTGTTCTGTCCTGAATTGATCCATATGGTCAGTGATATCTCTTCTATCTCCCATGTTACTGCCTCCTTGTTCACTACTCCAAGATTCAGGCCTATTAGGGCTGGTATTTAATGATGATTCTTGGTGGATACCCAAGATATCGGATGTTGTTTTTCCTTCTGAATCCTGAGCAGGTTCCCATTGTCTTCTTATCTCCTAGTTATAATATCTTCTCTCCCTCTCACTCATAAACCTTCACAGGTTGGCAAGTTTACCAACTTTCATACCAATTGTAATGTCCCTTGTAGAGTTACTTTAAATTTTTCTTTCAATTTTATAGATTAAGATGCCAAAATATGCCAAGGACCAATATTTTTGAGGGTATAAATGTTTATAAACCTCTACCATGTAGTTTCGATTTACCTTAACCGATTAACACTATTACTTGTATATTTATAGGAGAAGGTATTACGGTGCCACGTTTTTGATATAAATTCTGAATAATGAAATCTGATTTGATTAGCAGTTTTTGATATAAATTCTAATAATGAAATCTGATTTGATTAGCAGTTTAAGAATGGAAATTTGACAAGAAATTATAATCACTGTTTCTGACTTATTACATTAAAAGCATGCGTTTGAATGTGTAAGAGACTTGTGTCTCTATCTGATCGCTATTCTTGCTAGATCTTTGTACCAGTGCGATTTCTCCTTGGCGCTGTGTCTGAATATCGAATGATTGATCATGCGTCCATTAGCCTTGTAGTGGGTGATATGCCATCCTCACTTGGCTGGTCGTAGGCTCTTGAGAGCACTGCCAATCTAAGTTTGAAAATCTTCTATCTCCTCCTCTTCACAATTCTTATTATCCTTTTATATCTTTATGCCTTTACATGGAAGGACGCATCTCTTTGAATAGGGATGACCATCTAAATAGACATGACCTTTTGTTAATAAATCTTTATGCTTAATCACTGCCTTTATTCATAAAAATGAGCGTTGCCCTTTTTACACATTAATCACTGCTTATTGAAATATACTAATTGCAACTGTCTTTTATAATATTAATCTCTCACCTTTTGCTTTAGTATGTTCGCTGCTTTCTTAATTCTCTTAATTGCTGCCTTGTAAATAATAATTATTGCTCAAATGTTAAGCTTTCTTCTATGTATTAATCGCTGCCCATAATATCATGGCTTCTCTCTTTAATATCATTAGTTATCTCCCTTGGGAAATTCCAACCAAAACTTAATTAATCCTATCTTTAATACTATTAACTAATTAATGCTTTGATCAAATTAATTGCCCCTCCTTTGATCTGCGATAATCTTATTAGTGTTCCTTACATCAAGGGCGAAGCCATCTGCTTTGTGCGATTGGTTTAGCAATCAAATGGGCGGTTATTACAAAACTTGAGGGCCAGGCACAATGAACCTCTTTCGTTGTCCTTGGAATTGCTAGATGGTATCCAGATACCACACAAAACAAATATTAGAAAATGAATCTAATGTTTTGCAAAACCCTATTCACAATTTTCAATGAAAAACAATTTGAGCACAAGGCATATTAAGCTTATCAAATTTCAAGTAAAGTGTTTTGAAATGAGAAACAATGCAAGCATATTGGGAAACCTCAAAGAGAGAAAGCACAAGTTTGAGATGAAAACAAACATGGTGTTCATGGTTGAAACTTAGTATGTCTCTGAAATTGAGGCAAATAATTTAGATTCAAGTTAAGTTTTCATCCCAAAACTAATAGAATAAAGGTTGATGATCAACATCAGAGCTGTAATTTTCACTCGACTTAGGAAAGCATGTCACAGTTTTCATTCGATTGTGGAATGTCATGTGCCCGATTTGGAGGCAAAATAATTTAATTAAATTAATTGATTAAGTTATCCAAATCAATGATATTTCATAAGGATGACTAATTGATTATTTTAATTAAATTTAAATGGAATATTAAATTAATTATTTGTAACGTGACCTTATATTTAATTAATTTAATAAAGTGACTAAATAAAATAACAAATCATAAAGTCACTTAAAAGAATAAAATAATATTTTGTTCTAGAAGCTTCTTGGAGGTGAATGGGAATTCTTTATAAGGAGCTGATTGCAAGCCATTTTGATCATGTCTGGGATTATTTCTATTTCTCATACTTGTGTGGTATAAGCTGAGGCTTGCATTGCTGGAGGGTTTGAAGACTCTAGAGTACCAGGTTCAATTGTGAAAGATCAACCCTAGCTGAAGTTTGTGGAGGAATCCATCCAGGGTTTCTACATTGTACTTTATTGGAGAATTTCATAGTTTGCTTGAGGGTTTGAAGACTCTAAGGTACTGGTTTTGATTGTGAAATATCAATCCTAGCTGGAGTTGAGAGAAGGAGATAATTCGGTCTTCTTCATTGTGCAAAATTTGTGGCCAAGGGCCAAATTTGTTAAGTGGATTTGTGGAGCACTTGCAGATTTTTATCATCATCAAGGAGGTCGATTTGAAGAAGTTTTACAATCCTTGAAGGGGACGATTTGGAAGTCAACATTTTCATTGTTTGCTAGATTGATTTTATATCTCTTACTGTCATAAAAATCGTGGCACATTGGAGAGTTGGGCACACTTGCAGGAGGTGCGATTTTGTTCAAGAGAGCAGGGAAAAATTCACAAAAATATTTAAGGGAGTTGTTGGGCCTCTAGAAGGATAGGCGCATCATTTGGAGTGAAGACATTTGGCCTTTGAGGAGAATTGAACATGTTCTTGGTGGCTGCTACATTATATCAGGGTCCATATTTTGCACTTTTATTGCATTAAAAGACATATAAATGTATAGGAGATGGTCGCTGTCATAATCAGTCATATATTTGCTTGTATTTCAGTCAATAGCATTAGTTGTAATTGCTGCCTTGAGTCAACAATATTGCATTGTAATTTTCAGTCATCCTATGATAGTCGATATAAGAAGTCTGAGTGGGCATCATTTATACTTCATTCCAGCATTGTATTACATTGCAATTATCAAATAGAAGAAGTTGAGGTTGGCTGCAAATTGTTTGACATAATGTCAAGTTGCTGTACCTTCATATCAGCTTAAATAGTTTGCATGCTAAATGTTTGACTAAATGTCTATTAGCTGTAGTTGTCATTTTCAGTCATATATATGCATTTGAAAATACAAAACATCTTGCATATCATTTCTATGCACTAGTTAGTTGATTAGCATCGTTTTGGAAGCATTCAAACTTCATTTGCATTCATCAAAATCAACATCAAACAAACTGAAAATCATTACCAACAAGTCAAAAGGTTGCAACTTGCAAGACAAGTGTTTGTCAAAATTCCTAAGGCAAAAAATCAGAGGTTTTCGATCAGATTTGGCAAGGCACATTATAGTGGTATCAGAGCTAGTGAACCTGCCAGCCTGTTGGGTAGATTGGATTTGGTTTCAACTAATCAATCGCATATCAAAATTTCAGTTGGTTTCCATGGCTACTTTTAACAAACTTAGAATGGAGCCTCTCAGTGAAGAGGAAATCTTTTGCGAAGTCTATGGAGATTATGCATCCACTGGAGCTAATTTTCGTGCTGATCTATCTTTTGCTGATTACATGGAACTTAATATCAAGTATGATTGGAGATTGCAGGGGAAAAAGGAAAATATGTGTGGGAAACTCTACATTGCAAGTTTAAAACTTAATGACTCATCTCAGTCCAAAGAAGTACTTATGAGCCTTTTGAGAGAGGCTGAAGGTTGTTTATCTAAAATCAGTCAATCACCTTCTAAAATAATGAGTACAACTTTGTTTCCATTGGTGGACTCGTTGGTCAAGCCAAAATTGATGAGACATCGGGATGAAGAAGTAAGATTGACAGTTGTCACCTGCATAAGTGAGATTATGAGGTTTACAATTCCCTATGATGATGACAAAATGAGGGAGGTCATGCAACTGATTATTGAAAGCATTAATGGGTTAAGAGATATCAAAATCCCTACAATAAGAGGATCAGAATTTTGAAATTGATGGCATTGGTGCATTCATGTGTTCTCATGTTTGATTATAATGGCCTCATTCTCCAATTGTTTGATTGCTTCATATCAGTAATCAGGAGATGCCATTCAGATAGGGTGAAGAAAGATATGTTCAATATCCTATCCATAATCTTAGATGAAGATGTTGATGTTTGCAAGCAATTGTGTTGTGACATGTTGGACATTTGGAGAGGAGAGCAACATGTTTTAGCTGCAACATATGACCTCACTAGAAGATTAGTTGAGTAGAAGATTGAAAGGTTTAGAGAGCAGTTGACTACTGAGGAGTTGATATCATTCGGGCTACAGGTTCCATCATCTCTTCAGGAGAATAGCATGCCATCATCCAGGGGATCAATTGAGTTGGCCGATGAAGTACAAATGGAGCCCTCTTGTGTTTTGACACCTAATCAGGGCGTGGATGATATTTCTACAGATGGAATTAGTGCTGACCTAATTCCAAATCAATATGAGAGCATACAAGACTTTGCGGAAAAAGAATTTCAGGCACAATTAGAAGCTTCTCCATGTGGAATAGAAGCTAGTCATACACCCCATAGTCTGCACAGTTTGAGGAACTAGTTGAAGGTGAATGAGGATGGGATTGTGGCAGCCTTATCTCATCACGACAAAATGCTCAAACTAATTGAAAACCAACTTTGGATGGTTCAGTTGGAGAGAAGACAAAAGGGATTGGAAGCATAGTCTTCTCATGATAGCTTGTAGGAGATCAAAGAAGGTATGGGAACAATGAAGAAAAACTATTTGCACCTTCTTTCAGATCGTGATCACCTTCTCAACCTCATTGAGGTCAATTCAGATACTTTGAGAAGGAAAGAAGATGAAGTAGATAAGCTTACTCACGAGCTTATGGTTACTGGTGATTCCTTGAGGAGTACTCAACTAGCTCTTCAGGATTCCAAGAGACATGTTGATGAGCTTTGCTTAGAGCTGAGCTTGGTTAGATGTACATCATGTTCAATAGAGACTTAGTCATCTATGGCAGCTAGAGCCTAGGATGAGGATTGCGGTGTGGGATTTTCTAGCTTTCACACTCAGGATTCAAATGCAGTGCCTCTTGGGATGGTTAGGCAAGGGGAATCAATAGGTGATAGATGCATGCTTGAGTTTTCGGTGGATTTCAGTTGATGGTTTGGAGATAGGCATATCGACAGTAGTACTCCAACACCATCTTCATGGATTTTACCTCCTACTTCATTGATTGATGGCTGTCGTCCTTTGCTGGTTGGAGTTCCGTTAGGTGACACTTTGAGGGCAGTAGCTGTTGGTATGTAGAGGAGTGATTGGTATTGTCACTTTGGAGTTAAAGGATGGGATGATGATGATTTCTTCTCATCTTTGGGCAGCAGAGATACTCTTTGCTCCATCTTGGACTTGATTCACAGGTTATAGGGTGTTGTTTTGATTCATGCCAGTAGCTTGTCAAATGCTGGTATATGTTTTTATGCACTCACGATTGGCATCATTCACATCTGTAGGAGACCACTCAGGGTGGATTGGTATGTTGATGATACATACACTTCATTCTTGGCTGCAGGTTCAGGCTTCATGGCAAATTTGAGCACCAGGCTCTGCATTGACAGTTTTTTTTCAGGAGATCGATGTCATTCATGGTGACACCCTTTTTGCTCCTGAGAGCAACTCTGGACAGTTGCAGTTGCTTGGTGGTAGAGGTTTTGTTGGTAAGACTGTAGAGGGTAACAATGAGGTTGTGGTTAGCTCAACTCATCTTGACATGAGTTGTGAGTCTTCTTTTGATGATGGCAGTGAAGGTGGGAGTGCACTTGACTATTCAGATCTTCCATTGGCATAGTCAAAGGAGTTCCACCTCGATTGCATCTTGAGGTGTGCTCATCAGTTCTCTTTTAGCCCACATGTACAGGATTTGATGTTGACATTGATGAGATAGAGAGATGGGTTGAATAAGGGATGTTTTGATTCACTCTGGTGTGACATGTTTTAGATTTTAGATGATGAGTCCAAGTTTGACAGGTCTCTCACTTGGAGTTCTCCAGTTGGGTGTTTCCAGTAGCAGGAGTTCAAGACTTGGACTCTAGGGGGTTTTAGAGTGGCACAACAAAAGTCAGTTGGTGTTGTGGTTGATGGGTTTCTAGTTTATCCATGGGATCCAGGTATGTTATTTGAGGTGTATCAACACAGTACTTGGAGTTGGCGTGATGGAGTGGATTTATAGAGTTGGGATCCAGGCATTCCATTGCTGGTTGGTGGGTTTCATTGTTTGATAGAGTTTGACGGCCTCTTGGGTTCTAGTTGCATACAGAGGTTATGGGATTGCACATGTTGCAGGATCATTTGGGATCCGGGTGGTTGGTGAACAGGTGCAGTTGATTCTCCATTTGAGCTTCAGGTGTTGTGGTAGTTGAGATGGTTTGGCAGTTGTGGATTGCTTGAGGGCAAGCAATCTTTTGGGGAATGGAGGTATTGTCGCGGTTTGGGCATATTGATTGAGTTATTGCGCGCCAGGTAGTGACAATCCTTCCCAAAGATTTGCTTGCCCGCACCAGCAGCAATACGTACTAAACCATCTCGGCCTGGGCTTGCACGGCGGCTCAGCTGCATAACCACCTAGATCCCAAATGATTACGCAGCATGTCACTGGCCTCCGCCATCTGGCGGGCTGGAGATGGTCAACTCTATCGGCGTAAACCCTGTAGATCCCAATGCCTTCAAATCCATTCCGTCATGCCGACTCAAGCTCTTGATAACTGTTCACCTCAAGCCCATCGAATAATTAATCCGTAGCCACAACATAACTGACTTCGTGTCGCCGCTCTGTCTCCCCTGGGGTCCAAGCCTCGAGCTCTGTTTGGCTGTAGCGGAAGGGCTCAAGTGAAAGAACTTTGTCGAAGCTTGAACTCATCATCTGAAATCTGAAACATGTCACACCAAAGTGAATCCAAACATCCCTTATTCAACCCATCTTTCTGTCTCATCAGTGTCAACATCAAATAAACTGAAAACCATTATCAGCAAGTCAGAAGAGACAAGTGTTTGTCAAAATTTCTAAGGCAGAAAATCAGAGGTTTTCAATCAGATTTGGCAAGGCACATTACATGGAAATTTGCTGCAATTTCCATTACTCTGAGGTGAGCAAACAGAAATGTTTTTGAAGTTGAATTTTTTTTCTTGGAACTCTAGGTAACTGTCTTGCAGAAATTTCAATGTACTTTGCATGGAAAATAACAAATATATTGCAGAAGTTGAAATATCATGTCATCAAAGTAAATAGTGGTGTAACAATGTTGTGGCAGAAAATTGGAGGAGACAGTGACATCAGACATCTGTATGGATTGCACAGTTTGAGTCTGAAATCAGCTATGTGAACCTGATGTCACTTGACCTTTTTGTAGTGAGGTGATGTCAAGTTCAACAATGAAATCAACCTCCCTTTCCAGGCTAAAGCATTGTCATCCAAGCTGTCATCAACATGAGTTTTTGTAGACATCAATCTGCTGCTACTAGACACAAGGATGACTTTAGTCAAGAAGGCAACTTGATGCCACCAACAAGGCAGCTGACTTAAAGAGCATGTGAAGATGATGTCAACAGTAACATTAGAATCCCATTTGACATCAAGAGGGGTATGGGTGATGTAATATTAGCAGTGATGTCAATAGGGCATGTGAAGATGATGTCAACAGTAATATTAGAATCCCATTTGACATCAAGAGGGGTATGGGTGATGTCAGATTAGCAGTGATGTCAATAGGGATGACATGATACATGTGTGAATTGATGTCAACAGTGGTAGAAAAACTAAAATTTCAAGGTTATTGTCAACATGATGTAAGATGCTTGGGGGTGATGGAATATGATGGTGCACGTAAGGATTTCTTGGTGAGCCCTTAGGCATTGGTAGGATTTTTATTGTATAGGGTACTAAGGCAATAGCAACCTGATACAATGTTTATGAGTGACCCAACTTGATGAAGTGATTGAAGTTGGTACTAGTTTCAGATCTAGAAATGAAGACATAAAAAGATGTTAACTATGATCTGATTTAATGTTTGTAACATATTTGAAAGTTGGTATTTTTTATGTTAAGGGGGGGTGTTATGAATATGACATGGAAATAAGAATAGGATCACTACCTACATTAGACATGTGACCAAGATAGCATTTCAAGTCATGGACAGTAGTTAGTAGTTAGGGGGTTAATGTGTCATAATCATATATGTGGTGCCATGTGAGAAATAATTTTGGTGAAGTTGGGTGTGGTGCATTACAATCTATCTCAGGCTAGCAAACGGTGTATGCCCAGGCATATGCCTAACAAATAGTTTCCATGTTGTTACTTATCCAATAGATCAGTGCATTCATTGTGGAAAATAAAAATTGTATGCAGAATAAATGCTATGCGTGCTATTGATATTTTTTTGCAAACGGAACATCTATGCAAGCAATGTGGTTTTGCATGTGTGAATGGGTAGTTAACAAAGATTCTAATATATAGAAGAAATTGCCTTTGAGTTTCTTTTCTTTTTGATTCTCATAAATCAATTATCAATGTTGTTTAACATACTACATACATTCCATGTACTTGCAGCTTGGGACTGGTTGAAGAAATCGCAGTCACTACAACAATTTTAGGTTTTCCTCTTGCAAGTTGCATGAAGTTTAGCATTTTGAGGGAATTTTTGTTTTAGATTTCATATAACATAATCTTTTAACTTTGCGGGTTATAGGAACTTGGGATGATCATGATTATGGATTGAATGATGCTGGAAAGGAATACCCTAATAAAGCTATAAGCCAAAAGCTTATGCTGGATTTCTTGGATGAAGCCCCAAATAGTCCTAGGTGAGGTATTGCACATGCTAAATATGAATTAGCATTGGCAGTATGATTATGGTACATGCTCTAATTTTTTTCTGTTTTGATTCTGAATAAATTGCACAAATGTTATGATTTGAATATTTCATGTGTTAAATTTCCATGTACTCTCTATTTTGAGGGATAAATTAGTAGTGTAGACGAAGTTAAACATGCTTAATTTACACTTCATTTTTTGATGCTATACAATCTACTAGAGTATAAAATTTGACACACTTGATCGTTTATCCCCTCTCTTGCAATCTAGAAAAATTAGACAATTTGAAATAGAATTTTACATTCTTCAAAGATGTAATTTAGTTGAATTATTGCATTTGAATGTGTTGGCGTAACAACTAGCACCTCTGGAGTAAGAGTTGGTACGGACAGCTATGCACACTATGCAATGAGTGCTCTTCAAATTAGGAGGGGAAGCTCCCTCGTTGTGCTTGACAAAAGTACTTGCAAATGGAAATAAACTAAACTAAATCCTGTCTTTTTGTTTCAGCTG